>RPOG01000567.1:0-301646 GCA_008086565.1 Thalassoma bifasciatum | reverse complement strand
GAGCTGTGATTTGTTAAGAACATAATGGATTACTACCAGCTCCGTAATTAAGCAGCTGCATGAGAGACACGCTTGACTCACTGATAAAACTAACACAGAGTTGTACAAACATGCTCTTTATGGCCCTCAACAATATGCAATAACATAATTACCGAGAAGTTAGAGTGCCAGCTGCTTCAAACTGTTGCAGGAACCTGTCCCAGTTCACACAGCAGGTACAGTCACAGTGCTGTTTCAAAAGTCTGATGTCTTATGCATTTTCCAACCAGCCTGCAAGTCTGTACTACAATGCCTTCCTTCTTCACTGTCATCTTAACTCTTCATCCATTCCCACCATTTTCTTTAACACTGTGTCTTTAGGGATTAACTCAGTCTGACCTGAAATCCAGGAGAATGTAGTTTACTCAGACTTAACAAGAAAAACACATCAACATTAAACTATACAAACACAACAGACACATGCTGTCTCAGCTACACCCTGTTACAGACATGCCTAAACTTGAGCATTTCTCTATGTCGTCTTTTTTACAGATCAAAAGATGAGGGAGCTAAAATAAAAGAGACTGCCAGTGGAAAATGTCAATAGAAAAGTTGTTCTGAGGAGGTTGATGTGTATCTGAACCATATCTGAGACGGTCCGTATCCTCAGACATCTGAAAATAAAAGTCGCAACCACAGGCTGCAGAGGGCTGACCTCATTCTTGCGTCAAGAATGTGTGTGTTGTTCTGGGATGTGTGTGTGAGTGTGGTGTGTGTGTGTGTGTGTGTGTGTGTGTGTGTGTGTGTGTGTGTGTGTGTGTGTGTGTGTGTGTGTGTGTGTGTGTGTGGCTGAGTTTTCCACCGATGAACTCTCAAAAAAAGTCCTTGACGGAGAGTGTCAGCAGTTGATTCACATCAGACAGCACATCCCGTCACATGATGCAGACAGAAAAGACAAAAAAAACATAAGACTGTACTTCTCTCCTGTCTGGGAAACTGCAGATAGTTTAAAAAAAAGTCTTCAGAATGAGCAACAGAAACCTTTTTCTCACCATAAAACTACAACTTTGCCATCTTCAAGAGAACACATTGACAGTTTCCCAGATGTGAGCATTTATTTTTACTTTTCACAACAATTCTCTGACAAGGTTAGGTTGCCATAGGGAAGTACTTTCCAAGATTTTAATGATTATGTCTCTGCACAATGGACTAAATCTTTTAGGGAAAAATTTTGTCACACCAGCAGGAAAAATTCAGGATCTTAGCTCATAGACTCTAAATGCAACGGATGAATGCAGGAGAATTACTTGCCAAAGAAGCCTGTTTCTTTGAGGTTGGTGGCCGGATCAGTAAGAGGGGTGACAGCAGCCAGCTGCCATGAGCAGGCGAAGATAGGCTGGAGCACTACCACATGAAACCTGGATCTCTCTTCATGAGGACTTTGTCATATAGAGGAGCAACTCCAGCAACCTCTTAAAACTGCTAGCTTGAATGTCTCTGAGCGCCTGCAACTCCTGTACGAGCTGATCTGTTAGGCTTACAGTTACTTGACTGAAGTATGTCTGCATACTCATTTCAGGCAAATTGTTTCATCTCTGGAGTAAGTATCACATATGTCAATTTGCACTGTGGCCAGGTTCTTTAAAGTTGCAAAACTGTTTGATTGAAAATATTCATGTATGCCTTAACTTTTAATAAAGCCACACATGTCAGCTAAAATTAAAAAAGCAATTGAATGATAAATGAAGATTGTAATAATCCGCTTAAATGGCAAGGACACAGACTAAACGCAATCAAGTTATGGATACACTTTAGCCTCATGAAATATACAGTTCTTGTTTCTGACTTTTTTTTAAGTTTAACTAAAGTTTATTGTTTCAAAGTTCAGTCTGATAAGAAATACTTTCACAAACATGCAATAATAATAATTCTAAATTAATATGACTATTATTTGATAAGACATAAATCTGATTCAGAGCCTGAGGAGATACTTTAACAAAGGGACAACTGTGGAACAGTACCACAGTTCCCTTTCAAATGGATGCCAGCATGATAAATGCCAGTACATTCGATTTAATAAGTAAGAAACTGTCAAAGAGGGAGCATGCTGCAGTTCTGTGTCTGTTTACACGTGCCAGTGTGCAGGTAGTTGTGCTTGTGTGTGAGAGAGCGCTCATGGCTCGACTCCTATAAACCCGCGAGCTTCCCTTTATGGCAGGCCTGTCTCCTGATGGTGAAAGAACAAACAAAGCAGCCAGTTCCCCTCTGCTCTGTGCTGCTGAGAGGTGGAGAGGCTGACAGATAAAAGCTGACCTGCTGTTGTCAGGGCCTGTCAAAGCAACAAGAGCTGGAACACATTCAGCCAGGACTGAGCCACAGACACAAATCCAGAGAGCGCTGGGTGGTGCAGCTGAGGGGATGTGGGAGAAAAATGGAAAGGTGAGCACATTAGAAGAACTGGAGCGATGTGAAAGAAATGGTAGAGGGGATGAAAAGTTCTCACAAAGGAACCAAAGATACACTGAGAGAGATTGAGAGTGAACAAAAGCCAGGGAGAGAAAAAGAAGATTGAAAGAATGAAAAGGTGACTTGGTTGCACCAGCGACCTTCAAATACAAGAGTGTTTTCACACAAAAACAGATAACTGTTATTATTATTTCTTTATCTTAACAAAAGATTTACATCATACTTTTGAATAAAAAAAGACAGGCTTTCACTAAAAGAAATCTAGTGCAACTCATCAACAGACTCTGCAGCTTTAAAGTTTTTTTGGTGGCTAAATCTTTAATTTAGAATATCAAGGAGGAGGTGCTAACCCTTTGTCAGGTTGTGAGACAAATACACATTTTAAGTGTAAGAGAAGAATTGATCAATCATAACTAGGGTGACCTTATTCTCAAAAAGAAGACCTCCTTTTCATCTCAAAATTCTGACATTATATCTCATAATTTTGACTTTGTATCCCAAAATTTAGACTTTTATCTGATAATTTTGAGGTTTTTTCCTCAAAAACCTGTTTTTTTTTTCTCCAAATTTTGACTTTTTATGGGCCAAAAAATATGGCAACAAATCCAAGTTTTCATTGATTTTTTTTCAAATGACATAAATGGGCCTCCATAATAATAACTCACCACAGGCCCAGTTCAGCCCTTTATTATTATCATTTACATAGTATCAGTGATCTGTAGAACAAGCTGAGAAAAACTTGGAAATTGGGGAAAATTTGATGGAATCCCCTTCATACAATATTACTACCAAGAGGGAGGACATGTCTGGGCTAAAGAGGACTTCTAGTTACTCTAGCTATAACCCATATGCACTTGTCAATATTGATCCATGTTTCACACTCCTTATCATTACCCCAATATAGGGCAATGTAGTCCTAAATCCGAGACTTTTTTCATATTGTAAAAGGCCTTATGTCTTATAAAACAGATTTTCAATGTTCATTCAAATAATTTATCTTCAATCTTCTCAGCAGTGCACTCTCAAGGAGTTGCAGGCACAGCTGTTACCTGCAAAGACCTCTGGCTCTCCTGAGCTCACCTCTTTGTTCTTGCCCTTTTTCTCTCACTATGAGCTCTGGAAACTGCACAATGCACATTTTTAGAAGGAGTGCATTTACTGCACTGTGCAAAAATCACATTCTTATTCCAGGATCTTTATTTTATTCATCAAGTGAAAAAAAAGAGAAAGATTTGATGTTCGTGCTGCAATTATTGTGCCTCTTTAGAAAGGGATAATGCAGGTTGCTAAATAATACAGCTAATAATTATAATAATAATAATTATAGCACTTTACATGCTGTCATCTTGGATTGATGCCTCCAGCTTTCTCCCAGGAGGGAGAATGTGTAATCTGTTCTGTTATTCTGTTTTTTATGGGAGATGAGGAGCAGAACTGCATTTTGAATAGAAGACAAGTGGCACGTGATTATACCATTTAACCCATCTCTCTTCTCTCTGCTGCCGCAGCACAAAGGCTGTCACAGAACGGCATCAATCACCAGCTTTTAACCCACATGCACACGCCCTTACCACTCCCATCCAACTGTTTTCAAAGGCAGGTGGAAAGGTTGTTGAATCCTTGCTGAGGTCTTCTTTAATCCCCAATAATGAGTCAGATGAGTATTAAATGCTGGGTGATCTGATTATAGATCGTGAGAAAATATGACTGACGTTCTCTGCCTCAAACACCAGATCAAAGCTGAGATAAGTCTCTCAGTCATTGCCTGAGCTCACTCATCTCGACCTCCATCCCTCCTCACACTCTCTCCCCCTCTCTTCCTTTGCCTCTGGCTGGGAATCTGGCCAGGGAATCTGGGCTTCCAAAGAGCAAATCCACACTTGCCCAGATTCTCAAACACTGGTGTGTTTTATTTATGGCTGGGGTTAGGAAATAATCTCTGCCTTCGAGGGGCTTCTCTTCTCTTGATTATTTTACATCAGATATCTCACTTTTTTATAAACCAATATAAATAATATCATCACCAATCGTTAAGTGCCAGTATCAGTTTGATGGGAATTGAGAATGCTAAGTTGTGTTGTGACTTCCCTTCTCTCACTCCTGCCTTTAATCATTTCCTTATACAATCTAGCTGCTGTCAGATTGATCAACAAAGCACTAAATACAGCACTTTAATGAGAGAATTGAAAGCTGTGTACTTCACTGTGTGTGTTCCTGCAAACTGACAATCACACGCTTTATTGAGATGGCTTTGGGCTTCATGGATTGTTCTCAAACAATCACTCAAAAGACTCATAACCAGTGAGTCATATTAAAAATCCTGATCTGAAAGACGGCCTGACATGGGAAGTAGAAGCCGTACAAGAGAACCCCTGTTTTCAGAGATGTTGTGTGTGTGTCCATGGCGTGCGTGCCAAGTTGTCTATTTTGAAGTCAGGTCAGGACAGGCCAACACTTCAGGCCCCTTTTAGTCACTGTGAGTCAGTGAAGTCTCTTGACAACAAGCAGACATGGCTAGGCCGAGAGAGCAAAAGGCAAACAAATGTGAACATGGAAGCCACATGTTAAAAACGAGATGACAGAGAGGAAGACAAACATGGAAAAACAGGTAGGCAGACCACAAAGAAGCACAACTGAGAAGACAGGATAGAGAGAAACAATTGTAGAGCATTGACATTTGTGAACACAACAATGAAGATGCTGAGAGAATGTCAGAACTATTAAGTCTGTGGTCTCTGTTTTCCTCCTCGCCTCAAGCCAGCGTGTTCTCTCAGCAAACCACAATTGCACTGCACGAAACATCACGGAGCAACATTTGCCACAGTAGCTTTCTCCAGTTATCCCAGCCACGAGATCACTGCTCTATGTGGGCCACCAAGTCTGATGTCACTTCTCCTGTTTGATGCAAAGCAGCATGGGGTCTTGACCATTTACTGAGGAAACCACAACTACCACCAGCTGTGCCTGTGTGCTTGTTAAGAAAGAGAAGAGAGGGGGGGGGGGCCCTTTAAACTGAGTCATCAAACCTTCAATATGGAAGCTGCACTACAAGCATGATTAAGTAAACTCAAATTTAGAAAAAAATGTAGAGCATCACCATAAACAACATAACAACATAAATATTGCTGATGTATTATATCTGGTTTTGAAAAACTAGAAAAAATAAAAGTTGCAAAACAAAGTCTCGATGTAAAATTCACATGAAAGAGAGGACAAGGCAGGAAACTCTTTGAACACAACCACACCACTAATTTTAACTTGTCAAGTAGTGGAAGTAGTTCTCTTTTTTTGACAAAAGGTCCACACCAAACAACCTTAGTAACTAATTACTTTGTCATATGAAATCCTTTTTTTTATTTTATGCTGCTTTTTGTATTCAAGTAAGGGGCAAGACAATGATGACTGTAGTTTGCAATGAACTTTGATTAAGTACCACTGAGAAGTCTGCAGACATACAGGAAGTGTGTATTATGTTGTTTCAAAGTGCACACTGGTAACTTTGGTCAACCCACCTCAGCGTCACCTCTGTTTCTAGGCTAACCAAAAGTTTACTTATGTCAGCATTTCCATTGTGGTGACTGTCAGTGTTTGGCTTAAAAACACTTCTTCCGAAACCAATGAGTGATGTCACTGGGAATAAATCCATGTTAGTCTATGGACAACAAAAAGCACCCACTTACCAGAAACGTACCTCAAAGTCTGTGAGTTTTTATGTGAAGAGATTGTGATTGGGGCTTTAACCTCAGGATAACAATACAATCAAGATTAGCCCCCTACATCCCTAATTCTAGCTTTTATAAAGCATATAACTGAATCCCACGGTCAAAATTCATCGGTGACACCTCATTTAAAAGCCTAAAATCTCTAGTTTCAGAAAATGTTGTTTTGATATGCAGCTAAAGTTCACACCAGGCTAAATACAGAAAATCATTTTTTCCCCTTTATTTTATTTAAACCATATTTGAAAATCAGTAACTTCAAGATGCTTCATGCCAGACTTAAGACATCCATCACATCACTTTTCATCAAAATCTAGGTGAGATTTGAGCTTTCCAGGTAAAACCTTATTGAGTTTTTTGTTTCAGGTCACTAAACACCAGGCAGAGTTGTACTCACTGTCTATGCTCTTGTCTGAAGATTGTGTGTAAACAAAATCAGCTTTCCCAGTGCTCAGTGTCCTCTTTTTAGTCAACTTTGCTCTCTTCATGGAAAGGTTTGCCAAACATCATGAAATCGTACTTCCCAGTCACGGGTTTTATATCTTCTGTTGTACATAAGAACATGAATGAAGATGTACAGCAACAAAAAGGTCTCTCCAATGATGTAAACGGCTACAGCTGGCTTCATATGAAGGGCAAGAGGATTGGTTAACTGTTAGAGTGATTGACAGCTCCACTTACAAATAAATGACCCTCTGATAGAGCGATTACACAAGACCGCAATGCACTATTCGCCAGTCAAGCAAGGAGCACTTGTTTGCTATCACAAGCTGCCCTGGCATGAAATCTCCACAGAAAATGATGGGGTAAGTGTTTTCTTTCAGCTAGAAGCCTAAGGAAATCAAACACACCCAGCTTTGCCAGATTCACATACTGGAGGAAGTGCTATAAGACTGTGAAGCTGCTGTTGTTTATGAGAACTTTACTGTTTATACTTTGATGACGTCAAACGGACAGCGAATGGATCAGCAACAGCACGATGGAGGATGTGAGGTTAAAGACTAAAACTTTGTCTGGTGTTTCAGGCAAATATCTAATTCCTGACACCACTAAGTATAAATCACCTTCTGAAACACATTTGCGGTAAGACTGTACAGGCTTTCTTTAGTAAGCTACAGCTCCATTCAATTTTATGTTTAGTGCAAATATCGCTTTCTGTCAGAAGAAGTTTCAAGTATATGCATCTGATTACATAAAACATGAAGGTTACATGTTGTTCAGCAGCTGCTCACTTCAAACTGCTAACTATGGTGCCTTCAGAAGTGTAGTGTTAACTGAGTGTCAAGGAGTTATGCTGTCTGGCCCCCATGACCTCCTTACAAATGCCTTCGCTGTGGTGTAATAATCGTTGACTGGAACCAACAATAAAGTCCTTTCCTGGAAAAAGGTCCACTTGGTCCAGCTCAGACCAAACTACTTGATCCCTGTCAAACAAGGAAATAAACAACAAAACAAGAAAACACTTTGAATCACACTTCTCCAAACCTCAAAGTCCTAAATTTGTCATTGGTTAACACTTGTTAGCGTGTCAGTGGAAGGCTGACTGGCCATACAAGTTTAATGATGTAAAAAATCATTAGTTCACTCTCTGCTGACAGGGGCAGCAGACAGATTGTGTGCAGTTTGAGAATTTATGTTCTGCACAACACAATCCAAGCATTTCTCACAAATAGATCAGAAAGTACCACGGCAAATTACATCTCTTCACCATAACTGAAAGGGGAATTACATCCAGAAGGGCTTGGAACTGATGTGCAACTTCAATGCAAAGAGTTCACACTAGAATCAAGCACCGTGAAAGCATAAGAAGGGGCATGCAGTGCGCTTGAAGGACTGCCTGATTTATGTCTTAAACAGTGCCTTTTGTTAATGTATGGGTGAAACTGGAAAATAGAGATCAGCGGTCCACACACAATGCAGGAATAATATTTTTTACTTTGCTGTAATCTCACTCATTTTAACCTAACAAAGACACATATCCACTCTTGTGTTAAAATTTTCAAAGACAGCCCTTTTAGGCCTTCAAATTTAAAAGTCCTGGCACATTTCCAACATGGGAGCGGCTTTATTGCAGCGCTCTGACAGGTAAATGCACAAGTTGTGTAACGGAATGTTTGTGTCTTTCACTCGTTTTGCTTGTGTCTAATCCCCCTTTCAGACCAGGCCTGAAAGAGGGCTTTTCATAGGTTCCTCTTTGAAAAAAAAAGAAGAAAACCTAAATGCTTGTCAAATCTGCACTCTCGAACTTGGAAGTGCAGCAGCTCTTTGGCTTCTTGCATTCCTCCCCTCGTCTCCCTCTTTTCTGTCTGCATCTTTCTTCTTTCTTCCTGACTCACTCAGTCATTCACTTTTTCAGTGTTTTGTGCCTGTGTACTTCAAAGTTTCAGATGTTTTCCTGTCACTCGTCACAACTTCTTTGTTTTCTGTCTGGCTTTACTCTAAACATTGAGCTTGAAACTCTGTCTTGCTCCTCTCAGGTTCCCTTTTCCTAACATTTTGTTAGTCACTTATCAAGTTTGCAAGCATCAGATTTTCTCAAACACGCTGTTTGAGTTTGTCAAGACCTTAAAAATCTAAACAGTATCCTTTATTCTTATCAGCTTTCAAAACTTTCCTCCCTAAAGAATGACACTCAAGAAACTGTACTTGGTCTACAGATCTTGTGCAACTATTGAGGGAGTAAACATGGTGGTTTATCATTATGTGAAGCTTTCCTCACTTTTATCCTAACATTTGATTTACCTCAATATAAAAGCTGAGGTTCTGCTCCTCTCAATGTAAAAAATAAAAAAAAGTCCTCATAACTATTAGAGCAGGACGCACGCTCAGTCAAAAGCTGTCATACTAGCTTCAACAAGCAAAGGTCAAAACTGAAGAATCAGGAGTCTTATCTCATCTCATCTTGCCAACATATTAAATTAAAAGTCTCTCAACGTGGTGCTGTCTAAATATTTCAGAAATAAATGGTATGACTTCCCTTTTCCCCAGGCTGCTGAAAAGCACAAAAGTGAGAAGGACAAAGCTTCTCTACTGTCCTCCATCACTGGAAACAGTCATTAGAAAGAGCTGGTCTGTGCTGAAAGGCTAGATGGTTATCCCTCCAACCAGGCAGGGATAAAGGCAGAGGAGAAGGGAGAGAGAGAAAGGGAGAGAGCTGAGGGGAAGGCCAAAGGGAGACTGATAGGGCATTGCCTTATTCTGAAAGGGTAGATGGTTATCCCCACAACGAGGGTGGCAAGAGGAGAAGCTGGGAGCAGAAAAATAAAGTGAGAATTTACAGACAAAGTGTGGGGGGAGAAGACAAAGAAATAGAGACGACAGGACAGAGAGACAGACTTAAGGGCTCTCCGTGGTTATCTATGTCAGTCCTCTGTGACTCACAGCCTTATCTGACGGCTTAATGCCAGTCAAAAACTAGCACAGGATGGCATGGAGTCAGCAGCATCATGATAACCAGGCTAATGCTACACAAAGATGAGAGCTACTGACTTAACCCTGCTGGTGTGGACTGACCTAGCTACTAGTTTTCCTCCGAGGTAGAAATATACCAGAACATCTGCTGGTATCACAGCTAATGATTGAACATGCTGTTTGTTTATTCTACTCAAACAATGAAGTGTGAAGGAACATGTCATGTGGCAACCTCACTGCCTGAACAAGCCTCCAGGAAGTTACTATGCATGCCAAGAAAAAACACACATTAATCCAATCGGCTGAAAAGCTAGGATTACTGTTCCTTCATGTCTTTTAGGAAAGTTAACTGTCTGAGCTAGGCTAATAAAGTGAAATCTGTTTGGAATCTGTCACCTTCTGAACTTTTGAAGGTGAAAAAATCCTTTGATGTAGGAAACGGCAGGGTAGATACTCCACTAAGAATGGAGGTGCAAAACTATTTGAAGCCCAGTGACATATTTTTAAAAACAAGCTAGCAAATGCAAAGTTGGTAACATGCTTGTGATGGGCTCTTTTGTGCTGTGGTTCAGGTATAGTCAGCTGCATTGACCATGAGCCATACCTTTCTTACTGAATTCTCACAGAAGGATTTCTTCTCACAAGAATGCGTGGTTTTGATATATTACTTTTCATTTAAAACTCAATATTTTACCTTCCTAATGATTCTCTGCATTATTTTCTTGAAGATTATAGCCATGTTCACTCCTCTTGCTGGTAAGATTTCATCCACATCCCCCACCCAACCCTTCCTCTTCCTCACCCAGCTGTGTGGAGGTGTTAGAAATGCTCCGAGGGTGACCACTGGACTTGAATATATGGCCTGAAGCCAACATTTCCCTGACATCATGTAGCCTTCCCCAGCATCACAGCCATCGACAAAGCCCACCATTGTGTGGCCCATTTGGTGCCCCCTCCGCCCACGCGCGCCCCCACCACCAAGATTCTGCACTGCACTGGCATCAGTCAGCGGACAAAAGAACACTTTTAATTAACTTCAAATCTGTCAGCTACCGCCCTGCCATGCCAAAGCAGACATGTCAGATCAGGGCCCCATTTGATCTTTATGGGGACTTTCCCCTTAAAATTAAAAAAGAAAAAGGCCAAGACGTGAAAAAAAATAGCACATATTTGCTTAAAAGACATCATGATACAGAGGTCTGCTTTTATGTGTTCAAGCAGACAGGTGTGTGTAAGAATGTGAGCGTACAAATGTTCCTGAAGTAATGTTTGTGTTAAGCTCCTGAGCTGCATGCCCTAACTAGAGAGGAAATGACAGCTCTATTTTTTGACACATTAAAACTTAAAAGGAAAAAAAAAGTTCAAAACATGAACTTATTCTTGTATCATCCAATCTAAAAAAAAAAGGTTTGATTAATCAAGCAGTTTGGATTGTTGTTTTAATTCAAACTTTTACTAACATGATATTTTGGGGCCAAATCAATGCTGAAGCATGAAGTCGGTGTACTGAGGCTGGTGTTGGGGTCTTCTCTTTAGAAACTGAATAGGGAATTTGAGTGGAATATACTCCAGAGATGAGCGTCTTCTCTCAGTGCTGGGCAGAGCTGCACTATGTTCTTGAATCCTTACATCTATAACTTCTGTCCTCACATATGATGGGCTGAAAGAAAGGCAAAGCAAGCTAAGAAAAAGAAGGTGTCCCTTAGTTATTATAGTTCCAGTAATATCAAATGAATACTGACATATGATTCGTATACATTTGTTATTTTGAGTTATATGTGGAATTGCTGTGTTGATCGCTGAAAAGTTTGAGTACAAATGCCTTCTTAAAGACTAGAGCACAGTTTCCAATTGCTCTCAAAAAACAGAACATCATGGCTGTAAGCACCAAGGCAGAGCATACAAGTGGGGAGCAGAGTGGACAAATTTTGAAAAAAGTGCAGGGCGGGAATTTTTTTCAAGGATGGGAAGGTTGAGCCGGACACCATCCCACCCCAGTTTCACTCTATTACCTTTCACATCATGTCCACCCCCAAACCTGGTACAGAACCAGAATCTAAGATAACTTTTTGGAGCTAACTAGCTAGGTTGGAGCAGCATGGGATACAATCTTTGTTAAGCTCTGAGCTTTGCGGTCGGATTCTGAACGTGGAGCGATGGAGACAGATACCTTTAGGAGCAGAAAATCTTGCTGATCCATTCCAATCACATTCTATGTGTCAGTATTTGCAGATGATGTGCTATAAGGTGTGAGGGACATTGCATTAAAAAGAGCTTATTTTGCTCCAAGTTAAAGCATAATGGCTCATTTAAATGTGTGCAACCAACAGTTGTGCGGAGAGACATTATTCGCTCCACAGTGCAGTTTGTGGCGCATTTTGCTGTTTGCTTGTGTTTTGTAAATCAGACAATGTCCTGTTTGCTCATTTACACAGGATTAGCACACACAAAACCTTCAAAATCCTTTTGTTAATAACCTCCTGAATGTACAATATGTTAGCCAATAAGCTAATTATCAGGCTATAGTACTTGTTCTCTGAGGTGAAGAGAAGTGTTGCAGAAACTTATTACACAAGGGACAACAACTTGCCTCGGGTTAATTTCTGTCAGGATGAAAACAAAAAACAGACAGTGATATTTCCCAGTCGTAAAACTGTCTTCATTTATTCATCAGTCACAGAGAATGACAGCACATAGCAAGAAGTTTATTAGTGTGGGGGTGTTACCTGAAAGGTCCTTGGCATATGGGAAAAATCAGGGCATGCGTTTATAATCTGCTGCTCTCACGTGGACTGCCTCTCAAAATAGATATGACGTCAGGTTGTCACCATCTAGAAATATCTATTCTAAGCACAGAATTTGATTTTAAAACTGTCTAAGGAGAAATTCTGATATTTTCCCATCCTAGTATGGAGAATTGTTCATGCAATTTTAATGCAACTAAATGTTAATGCATGTATCAAACTGTTATTTTTACTTCCCCTGTCACTAGAGATTAATCTATGGAAAATTATACAAAGTGAATTTGCAGAAGACCTTTAGCCTAATTAACTCTCTCCTTAGCTTTAGTGGTGTTATTGCACCAAAGAGTCAAGCTCTATACAGGCCATCTAACAGCCGTCTGAACACTGTTGTCACAGGAGAAAAACAGAGTGTATGACAGGCAGGTTTATTTTCACCTGCAAAGAGGAAAAGAACAGATAGGGGAAGATATGGGGTGGAAATTTTTGCAGCAGTGCAGCAAAGCTTTTGAGAGTAAGGTTGCTGAACATCAAAGAGTGCTTTGGGCTAGGTATGTAGAAGAAAGAGGGTGAAGATGGAGAGGCAGCAAGAGTATACAAGCCAGTGTTCCTGCCTAAAATCTTTACAGAAGAAAGAAGAAATATATAGAAAGGTAAAAAGAGGGGCTGGGGGTGGGGGGGTCTTTTAACCACAGAGAAAGGAACATGAACTCAGCATAGTCTGATTAAGGCAGCTGTCTCCAGACAGTAAGAAAGGTTTGCTTTACAGACTATAATAATAACTACAGGGGAAGTCGCCAGTTAACTGCAGGGGCAGATGTCTGTACTACCAGATACAGTAGCAGTGCACTGCAAAGTGCCACTGGCAGGTTTTACAGCAAGGACCCCCTCTTAAAAACAAATATCTCTTCCACATACAGAGCTGCAGTAACTATACACAGACCACAGAAACACCTAGAGACATAATAAAAACCCTAAAGCGCGACAGATTCTGTTGGCTAAACAAGGCAGAGGCAAAATCAATCTGTCAAGAGGACATGTGCATCCCTAGATGCCCTCCCCAAGGAGGAGGCCAGACACAATGACAGCAAATGACAGTGAAGTGCATCAAACGTTGCCTTTAGAACAAAGTATTTTTTCATAATTTCATCAACTTTTTAGAAGTAGAGGAGCAACCTGCGAATCTGCTTTGAGTTTGTTTAACAAGACTTCAGACAGGTTTTGGCGCCAGGACTTCATGGGGACACTGGGAGGCCCGAGCTGTGTTTGTGGACAAACAGTGAGTGTGAGAATCCCAGAGAACTCAATTAAAAGAGATAGCGATCCAGATAAGGATCTAATGAGGGGATAAACACTGAATGGCCAGAGCAGAGCCACAGCTTCCTTTGTTTTTTTTCTTGTTTTGTTTATCAGCAATGTGCCATCTCCGCTACTGGAGAGGGAAGAGGGCTGTCCACAGGGCATCTAAAGTAACCAGACCATCTGCAGTGTGCTGGAATGAAATGACACTGTGAATGTAAGTACGATATAAACTAGATCAAGACCCCAAAGTGATTGAAATGAGAATTGCATCATCATGAAAACCTCAAAGACAGGCAGCAAAAAATTAGCAGAAAAAAAGAAAAAACATTTCTGGTCAGGATTGCCCAAAAAAAAACATACTCTGTTGCTTCACTCAGTGCAATCAAAATCTTTTTAAAAACTAAGATTTTAGAGCAAAATGTGAGCTAAATGAAAGTTGGATATAAATACAGTCATACTAATGTCAAGCCAAAGATGTACAGTGGAGGAATTTTCACGAAAGAGTCAAGCGGTCTTAAATAGTTCTTTTACAAAAGCACTCAAGCAGAGGAAGGAAGTTTTAGGTCGCAAACTCTGCAGTTTCAAGGGGAGAAAGAAAAAAAACAATTAACCTCTTTTAAAAAAGTTATATCTTAAGCTCAAGGGTGGTATAGAGATAGAGGGTTGCATGTTGCAGCTTGATTTAGAGAAACTGAGGGGGGATAGTAACAGTTAAGGGAAACTATGTCTTAATGATAAACAAAACGTAAACAGGCAAACAGTTCATTTGCATTTTTCTCTTTTCATAATCAGGCACATGGGACAGAAAACAATGTCAATGTCGTTTGAAACAGCAGGACTCCATTTTCACTTAAGTTGCTTCTTCTTCTCTTTCGTTCAAAAAACGATGGACATTAATAGCACACTTAAGGCCAATGACAGCAGGTGGAATAAAAAATAATCACATTACCAAAGACAGTGTGTGAGCTTGGCCTATGGAGAAGAGTATTTATAGAAGTGTAACAGTGCATTAGGCGCTGTGTTCCCATGAGAGAAGAGAGCCTTGCTACGATTTGCAAAATGGGAGATGTAGGAGGCGGGGGGTTGGATCAGTGAAAGCTGCCTCTTCTAACAAGCGCTGCATGTCATTTAGCTACAGTAGAGCGGGTAGGCCGCCACATAGAATAACTTTCCATGCCTGTTTGAGAGTAGCAAACTGAAAGTAAGAGAGTAAAGTGCTTCTAAAAAATGTAGCTGGCTGTGAGGAGGACAATGAGAGGGCTGAACAGCTTGACAGTGAACGCAGCTCATCAGGAAGGCTGAAGCTCTTTCTACAATGGGGCAATGTCCTCGGAGAGCTGTCTGAGACGCATTTAGTTTCCATTAAATGTAAGTTTTTCCAGGTTAAAGTGCCCATCATACCCATTGTACTTTAGAGAGAGCACCATGACAATAACGGTTTACGTCAAAGAATTACTCAAGCTAGGTAAAGAGAAAGCACTCTACGCTGTATACATGAACCATTGCTATTTTTGGCATGAGAAGTTAATCTTTGTAGCAACAGGAATACAAAAATTGAAAAGCATTAGGTGCTTAGCACAAATTGGTGTTTTTCTTGTCTTTGGTTACAAAGTGAGTCAAAAGACATAATCTAATGACTACAAATGAAAAGCGGCAAGGCAGTTTGAAGCAAACTAACTCAATGCTTTTTAACAAGTATCCGTTACTAAATCTCTAAATGTTTTTGAAATTGTCTCGTCATTTCTGTGACCAATTACTTCAATGTTTAACAAAATGGTTCAAAAACATTTGCTTCACATCCCAAAAACCACAGCACTGAAAGCATTTCATGGAGCCCTGTACTGGCTATAAAGAGTCACCACAAAACCATCTCAAAACGCATCAAAAACACACGACTAACTGCTCATTAAGTTTAATCTCGGTAATGTTTTCTGGAAGGCATTTTTATGTGTCTATCAGCCATGGAGTGGTAACAGCATACGGCTGGCTCAAAGAGTATTCACTTTACTTGAGGGGGAACAAAACCCACAAGTTTGTTACTTGTAAAATGATCTGAGAAAACCGCAACATACTGTCCCACTCAGAGGTCACCTTAAACTTCAGCTGTCTGCAAGATGTAGACCCAAACAGCCCATGACATAGGCTCACCTCAGAGTTACAGGGCATAAACTTCTGCACAGAATGGCAGGAATTGCAGATATTGCTAACTCAATATTCTCCTGGCTGTGTATCATTTAGTAGTATTGAAAATGTGTATGGTACTGACAAAAGTTTGTATATCTTCAGGTCACACTGGCCCGATATGCTGCATTAGTCGAGTAAACTTTGGCATGGAATCTGAGTCAAGGCTTGAAGAGGATTGAACAACTAATTCTGGCTGGTATGCTGTAAATAGGGGGGAGTGGCTGTCAGTGGGTGTATTGAATTAACACTATGTAAGCTATGGCTTGCAGATTTAGAAAAAGCTCCAGTCCTCTAAGTGACAATTTGTGGTACAGCATAGTATACAAATAAACATTAAAAGCGCATCAGAGACACAACAAAGATCCAAATAATCCACAGCAGCTGTTATCAGGATTGCAATAAGACCACTCTGACAGACATGATAAATACTTACAGCAATCAATACCAGCTGCTGTCTGTGAACTCCCCACTTGATGCACATCAGTAATTGCATGTAAACAGCTATGATGTAAATAATCAGTAGCTTGTGAGCAAGCAAACAGAAGCTAACGTTAATGTTCATGTTGGTTTTTGGAGGTTATGGGTTGAAATGATTGTTATAACACTGAGGCATCAAGTGGGTGACAGCTGTAAGACCCTTCCTAACTGCACATTTCACTGGGAGTGGTGTGTTCTCGTAATTTTCCTATCTGCAAAATTAGGGTTAATGTATAACAAACAGGTCATAATTGCAAACAGAATGTCATAAGGGTGAGCAAGACCCCAACATGGAGCAGTGGAGTCTTGTCTCAACCTGTAGGATTCCAATTTGTGCATCTACCTTTGCACTGGGCAAAATTAGGGAAATAATACACAAAATTAAGACCAAGAAGCTGACACAAAGTTGATTTAAGAATGGTGTCATAATTTGAAAATGTGTTTATCAATACAGCACAAAAACAAGTTCCTTCTGTTCTGTGGTCTTTCATGTCTGGATGGCAATTGATTCTTACCAGCCTTAAACTTTTTTGCTGGTGGAGTTAATAAACTCAGCATTTCAACTCATGGTCAAATTAAAGAAATGACCTGGGTTTTTTTTGACATGCTGAAACCTGCAGACCCCCTGAATTTATTACTAACTGAGCATTTCTCTTAAGATAACACAGGGCTTTTATGTTTTTCATGTTGACATCTCTGTCCTCATTCAGCTGTCCTTTTTCCTGGAGTTTTGCAGATAATACACTTGTGTAACTATTACTTACGTTATCAGCTGTGTCGTAGCAATTAGCAACTCAGAGATGCACTCACCAATTAGCTCCTCAGGCTGTTGCTGCAGCTGTGTCCGGTATTAATTGCTATTTCCCAACACAATATCAGCCTGAGAGAGAAACTATTTTTTTCTTTTTTTGCCACAGTGTCAACAGGAAGTGGTGAAACTGAACCGGTGACCACCACATACATGCTAAATGTGTCTCTTCGGGCTACCAGAGCCAATAGGATAATCATCAGGTTCAGTTATACAAAATCAAGGGACGAAACCTACTCAGGGTAATATTGAGAAGCACACAAACTCACAAGTATGTATTGTTTGAATGTCCTAAGCGAAACAGTCTGAGGCATAACCAACAGTAACTGACGTCACCCAAAACCAACAAGCACCGGGCCTGAAAATGACAGGCCGCCAATTTACACTTGAACGTGAAAAAACAGGGGATTTTCGATGAGCACGACAGCTGTGCTTAATCAAGGAAACCAAGCCAAGAAAGATGTGAAAGGATGCAGAAGGACTGAAAGAAGGTGAAGAAAGCTGAAGAGGGGAAGTGAGAGCTTGACGGAAAAGAGGAAGATAAGAGCGGAGAAAGGGAACAAAGTCTATAAACTCATATCTCAAACACCGAGAGCCTGGAAGACGGATAAAAGGTTTAAGAGGAGAGGTGCTGTTACAGTGAAAGTTCATCACAGTGTGTGCACAACTCTCAAAACACCCCAAAGTGGAACATCAAAGACTTGATGTTTCTCCTCCCGAGTCCCAACACATTTCAAAAAGGGATACGTGTCCTTGCACCAAGACAGAGAAAGTGGGTTGTTTGTACCCTTAACCAACTACTGAACTTTCCATGACAAAAAAAAAAAACTTTCTCAACTCTAACCCATGGGGATGATTGGCTAAAAATGCTCCAGGATGAGGGACCTTAAATGATTTGTTGTTACACTAACTTCTGTTAAAGGACAGCGACACAAATCCAGTGAAAAAACCCACATCAGGTCCCGTTTCCTCAGTTCAGGCCACCCTGTCCTCCAGGCCATGACCATTCATCAGCAGCCATCAAATGACACACCAGAGCCATTCATCCTGAACCCCACAGTGTCCTCTGCCCAACAGGATTTGTGATTCAATTTGACTGAGTGATGCTTGGGCCCCTAGGCTGCAGCTGAGGCTGCTGGGAAAGATGGGTCGAAGGAAGCAGGAACACCCAGGAGAGGAAAAGTGCAACAAGAGTGCCACAGCTTCTGCTACACAAGTTACGAGGGTATTTTAATCACATGCTGTAGATGTGCGACAACAAGACTATCAGAAGAAAGATTAAAACTGAATATGGGATAGTGTTTTAGGGCAGGAGGAGCAATAAGGGTATAAGAAATTATGTTATGCTTAATTACAACTATAGAAGGACAAAGGAAAAGAAACAATGGATGGAACTGAGCAAGTAAAGTATTTTGTGCTTGAAACACTGAATACCATCTCTCACCTTATCGTTAAAGCAACAGCATGTGAGATTTAAAGCACAAAGCTTTTAATTTAAACCAGCCTGGCAGAGAGACATTCACTAATGAAGCTTTATAAGTTTTTTCAATTTCTTTCACAAAGTAATATCTCACAAACAACAAAAAGTCAAAGTCACTGCATAAAAACTGTACAACTTCCACAGACTTCAGCAATCCTGCTCTCTGGACTCTATCCCTGTTTACAGACACATGCTGAACTCTCTGTTTCAACCGATCCCTGTGCTGTTCAGCCACATCGCAAATGTTGCAAATATAGTATGGGTGTGCACTGTCCTTTTCTGTCCAATAATGATTATCAGCCTGAAGATCTGCACTCTGTTGTGTGCATTTAGCCAGCAGGTCTCTGATTGTGTGTTTTCCACAGGTTTAGAACAGCACCCATAAAAAAAAACCCATGGTTAAAGCTTTCCTCAGCTGATCCTGTCATACTGAGCTTGAATGGAGGAGACAGGGTACATCTAAATAAGTAAAATTACTTATGATTATAGTTCTTATTGACTGGCTTACAGCTTAGCAGTCCAGTACTCTGTTGGAGTGTGTATAATATCTCTGTGATCTAGTGTGCCACTGCTTTTAATAACATGTTCTTAGGCCACTTGCCTGGTGCAATGAAAACATTATGTGAAACACATGGTATGTCTGCACCCGTCTAAATATGCAAGCAGAGTTGTACTCGGATGTTATGCAGAAACACAATCAGACACATTTTTGCATCGCATGAGTTTAAAACACAAATACACACTCAAAACTACAACACACAAAAAACATTATACGCATTACAGACACACAAGGCAGCCAGCCATGCACAGAGCGTGGGTTGACAGAGTTCTTTTTAGCAGATGTAAAATATTTATGAGAGATGACTCTGCAGAGGAGGAGGAAGAGATGAAAATAGTGAGGGAGCGATCAAGGGAGAGCGAATAACGAGACCAATGAGATGATGACGAGTGGGCCGACCGAAACGCCCTCCGTTACGGCTGAGTGGTGAGAAATGCAAGCTAAATAAGTCATTGTCATTTCAAGTTCATTAGCTCACTGTTTACAATCTCCTGAAGGAATGAGAGAGAAGGGGGTAAAGGTATGTTTGTGCAGCAGTGAAAACACCTGAGCTCTTGATGATGTACAAAATAAATTCACACTGAGATTAGCTGTATCAATTTGAGCTGGGATTTATAATCCTTCTTATATCATTATATCATTTCTTATACAAGAAAACCTGATTATTTTGCAGTTTCATAACTACAGGTTTGTGAATTTTTTTCAGTGGCAGTACCTCGTACACTGGAGGGGGCTGGTGATATATACAGCATGTTTGAAGGTGATACCTAATTTTTTTTTCCCCCTCAAAATTAGGAAAGATGTGGATTTCAGCAAAACATATGGTACTTGTGCTATAAGAGATGATGAGCACTCAGCGAAAAAACCTGCCCCATGACAATGAAAAAATGGACCAGTGTTAATAAACGGGGCTGCTGAAGGGAGACAAGATTGATAGAGGGAGAGGAGCAGGGCTGAAATGTTCAAGAAAAGGGATTTGGCAATAAAAAGATAATCCCGTACAACCAAACAGGATGACAATTGACAGTAATTACATATTTTCCCTCTGTAATTATGAGCTTTTTAATGTGCCCCCCTTCTCATAAGGCCTCAGTAATCCTCTTCAGTCTCCACCTCTGTATCCAAAGTTCTAAGCATGGTCAAGCGGAATAAGAAAACCTCTATGAAACACACAGGGTTTTCCTAAGCCACAAATAATGCCTCAGGAATAGTGTCGCATAAAACCAGATGTAACTATCTAATTACAGAAAAATGTGCTGAGAAAGCACAAAATCTGACAGGGGACGGGAACTGCTGTGGACACGGAGAAAGAGAGAAAGAAGAAAGCCGCTTCACCACAAAACTAGAGGTGGAAATGTAACAAAGCTGCAGTAAAACAACTCATTTGGGTTTTCCATTTTCGAGAAGAACTAATGTTGGGGGTGGCACTGATGCACTTCAGTTTAAACCAATTATACCAGCGGAGATCCCAAAAATGTACCAGATGGAGAGAGAGTCATGCAGAAGGATCACAGAGCACCAAAGCCTGGAAAAAACTGTGTACGCTAGGCTTCCAGGAAGCCAGTAAAACAACACACAGATCTCACTGTAATTACATTCAAAGTAGGAGGAAAGGAAGTTGGGGGACAGTTAAAGTGAGTGTGGGAAAATGGATTCCCAAAAGAGGATTTTCAGTAAAACTTAAGCAAGATTAAATCTCTGACTTTAAACATTTGGAGTGAATTTATCTTAGTCCAGCACATCTCCATTGAAAATTCCTGAGGTGCAATCATGTGTAGCCCCATAAAGCTTTTTGAATCAAAACTTGCAGCTTTATAGCACCAACCATAAAATGCACAGTTAAATTAGATCACAAAAATATGGAGTCGTAAGAATCACAGACAAGTAGCCGAATACAAACTAACAATGCTTCTCGAGAGCATCTGTGAGCATGCAGTAAATTCCACATGAAAAATAAATGAATCCCTGACTTCCTCTGCAGGGCCAGATAGAGGAGGAATGAGAGTGATAAAGCCTTGAGGGCAGAAAGGACTTAGAGAGGGAGAAAGAGGGGAGAAAATAATTACGATAATGGAAACTAGTGTGAAACAGTTTATCTCGATTAGAGGAAATCTCCAGGAAATTATGGACGGCGAGCGACAATGAAGCAAAACAAAACTATTGTGCGGAGCCATTTGCCTTGAGCAGCTTTAAAACAAATTCCTTCAAAATGAAGAACTGGGAAGCAAAAGAAAACACTGTCAGGGAAAAGATTTGATAGAGACAAAAAGAAAATTGTACTCTTAGAAGTTTGAGCGCATGCACAAAAAAATGATTGTGGAGCGTTATGTTTTTAACACAAGGGAGACGAGGGGAAAGTGGGGACTAAGACGAGATTCATGAGCTCGGAAACACCTGGGATATCTGCAGAAGCACAAACGCTGACAGAAAACTTGATAACCTGTGGTCCAGGGTCTGTGCGGCTTCTTCTACACTGTTTTATTCTGCTGGTGTAGTGTCTTTAATAACAACCTCCGTGTGGAAGAAAAGGGCCACTGTTGAGCAGAGCAGAACAGAAATGATTGCTTATCAAAGGGAAGTGTGTAGTTGAGGAGAGGGGAGATGTGTGCTGCCGTTCCTGTGTGTCCTATCTTTATTAAATCTGTATTGTGTGTGCCAGGAGCCGGAGCAGTGAGGTGCTGGACACATTTCGGGGCGTTCTACATTTAGAAGACACCTTCCTGATTTTATCATCCAGTCCAATCTTTTTATGCACAAGAGCAATCTTTCATCTCTTCAATTCCTGCTTTCTGTTCTTTTTTTTATGCAATTCAGAGATAAGAGGCTGAAGGCTGAGGAAACCCATCTTTTTCGCCAATTGGTGGGAATGAGAGTTTGATCAGAAAGGCTGGAAAGTGTAAGTGTCTAAAATACAAGAGAAATTAAATCAAACAAGAGATGATGGAACCAAAATAGTAAAAGACAGCAGTGTTAAACTCAGAATCATGTGATGCTAATGAGTAGAATGAAAGCAAATGAATTGGAGGTGTGACAGATTAGATGAGAGATTAAAAGTAAATCACAACAACTGAGTAAGAATTAAATTCTTTTCTTTTCCTGAAAGCATTTTGTCAGATTTATATCATTGTAAATCAAAAGAGTTTTTTATTCACTGGATGGCAAATCAGAAGAATAAATCAGCCACATCATCACTTTGGTTCTGGGAGAAGTACATTGAATTCAGACAGTCCGTGGAAAGCTCAGTCAAAGTCCCCAATTATAATGGTTCCAATCAACTTTTTTTTTAAACTATGAATTCAATTGTTGTCTGTTTTTTCCTCTTGTATTTATTTCCTCTTGTATTACATTATGTTTGATGGGATTGGAAATGTAAGATTTCTACCTGATTTATGAAAGCTGCTTTTTTGCTCATCCAATTACCCACAGTACTCAGTGGTCAAATATCAATACAACAAAACAACTAAAGCTGGGGAATATTTGATCCAATTTGCTTGACAGATGGCAGTAGCTAATAATCCATCATCAACTTATCTTCCAGTTAATATTGTGATAATTATCTTTCATTGAACTAAGGATAAAATGTGTTATCTTTGTTTCTGATGACAGATGGCATCACACCGTGCTTTGGTCTTGAAAATAAAGTCAAATTTGTACATTTTTTGGGTCTGCCATACAACCACTTGATCTGAGTGATATGTAAAAAGCAAAGGCATGTGATGATTAACCTGTAAGTTGTGCCAAGAGCTGGTGGTGCCAGCTCTGCTAGCAGTAACCACAATCTGAAAAACAATTTCACATTATTTACTAAAACTAAGAGTTTATGTTTAACCATGATTTACAAAATGTGCTCAAAATTTTTGCAGTGTTCTTTCACCTTCACACAAGTCAGTTATTTGGAATCTAAATGTGCGTAAACAACTAGGAAATATGTTGTCATTCCACCCTAAGTTGTAGGCATAAGCTTAAGTGTTAATGTGTCAATGTGCTAGTCTATAGATGTAAAGGCAATGGAAATAATCATGGATCAAACCATCAAAAGATTAAAAGATAGGGATGTACCTGTGTAGGTTGAATATTGGTATTAAATAATTTCAGTCTCAATTGACGACATCAACCATCAGCAGTCAATATCAAGTGATGTTAGCAGCATTATAAAACTGATGAGCTGTTGAAATTTGATGCTGATAAGCCACCATTTTCAACAGCTGATCCTGAAAAGGGCGGTTTATAGAGCAGAGAGAGTCACTGATTGGACCAACTCTCTCTTTATGTCCATGGTGTGGACAATACCAGCAGTATTAATAGTGTTAATAGTAATAACCCTCTGAGAGGAAGGTCAGCAATGAGTAGTTTGTAAGATGTGCTCCAGTGGCTTTTCAAAAGGAGAGGGGTTAAAAAATTTCAACTCAACAAATTCACTCATTTGAAAATCAGAGTTGTTAAAGAATAAATTTTAAAAAATGTAATGGGAAGAAATTTTATTAAAATATCTATATTAGAAGAGTCCTGCACATTTGGTGCATCCCAACTGAAGACTACAAAAATAAACAGAAACAACTACTGGCCATTTTCCAGATTAGGAGAAAGTGTCTAAATGTACCAATATCTCAGTATTTGAAACAAGAATTAAATGTGAATATGACAAAACAGTCTGAATGAAAAGCTTTAAAACCTCCACATGTGATATTTGTCTGTCCCTGCCTGCTTAATCTGTTGCCATAGTGCCACAAATACTTCAGTCCCCAGCTGCAGACAGTGTGCACTTTGTGTGTGTGTGTGTGTGTGTGTGTGTGTGTGTGTTGGTATAGGGTGTGTCACCCTGTAAAATTCATGCTGCATGCCCTCACTTAATGGTGGGCGTCCTGGTTTGGGTCTGTACCATCTGTCAAACAGCGGGAGGGGCAAGAGGAAAGCTAGCTGAAGACATGCTGAGAGCGAAAGTCAGTTTCTTGTCACTTCAAATACTCACCTAGTCAACAGAAAGCTCTGCCGAAGGTGACAGGAGCAACACACATTTACATAACTGATGAAAAAAGGGCACACGCATAAACAGCACACAATGACAGGAAATGGAAAGACATGATTTAAAAACATTCTTACGCCGGCTTTTGAAGTCATCACACATCTGTTGCACACACCCAAATGAATCCTTTCTCAATCACTTTTGTACCCATGCACACATACACTACTGCCTCACATTTGGTATTACTGCAATTGAAATCATGATGTGACTCTGGAAAATTATATAATCACACAAAAAGACTGATTGAAATAAATGCCTCTCCTCTGATTGTGTGGACTCCTTTTGGTTAAGCCCACCAGCTGCTCTGAAAGCATGTGCGTGCTCACGCAGTAAGTTTGTAAGGTCACATGGCCATCCAGTACACAGATTGTAGAATGGCCAACATAGATGACACAAGAAGGACTGTGACAAACAAGTAAGTGATGTTAAAAAAAGTAAAAGAAAGGCCAATATTTTAGATTCAGGTAGGGCGACCTTCTAAGGAGTGAAGTGTTGTCCAAAACTTGCAAAGTTAAAGTCACAACACTGATTGACAACACAACCAACTTAAATCAATACCCAAGATGCTGCTGCCATTGCTCTTGTGAGGAATGGGAAGGAGTATCACTTTATGTCCTGCACATTTTAATTTGAGAATAAATGTATGAACATTTTCCATTATGTCTGCATGCTCCTTCAAAACCAATATACCACGTAATAATCACGAATTAATACATCATTCACCATAGTTGCAGCTGTACAACTTCTACAACTCTTGTGGCACCAACACAAATTCACATTCTAGTTCACACACAAGACCACAGTTAGAGTATAAGCCAGCAGAGACGAGGGAATAATTCTTCTTTTGACATCAGTGATTCCTCTGAAGACAGAAGAGAAGTCATGCACCGACACACTGCAGCCCCTCAGAGCGTTACACACCACACATAAGCACCCTCTTAGACACACACGCACACACACCCCTGCACTGTCATCTGTGTATCTTTAAGTGTGTGTGCTCAAGGGAGGCCTGTACATGTGAACTCCTCCTCTTGAATAAGACAAGTGGCAGAGAAATTCAGACACAGCAAGCCTAAGAGAAAACAGAGGAGGAAAAGCATGATGGTCTGTGAGGAGGCTGCTGAGGCTTAGGAGGGCATGGTGTTATATTAAATATGAGCAATTACAGACTCTCTAAACATGAATTTCAAAAAGTAAAAGCTAAAAACTTTACTCTCTGAACTTGATAGAGTGATTTTCTAAAATTAGTCACAGGAAATAGAGTGTAGAATTGCCACATATTCTTCTGCCCCCTTTTGTCTGTCCTAAAATGAGTCATCGTGCATGTTTGACTTGTGTTGTTTAATGGAAATAGAACAGAAAATTGCTACTCTTTTGTTTATCAGACCTTAAACTATCTGGCTGAAATGAGTCAGTTTAAATACAGCTGCTTCATGGTTTGAGCTTTACTAGAAAAACAGGTTTGTGCGTGCAAACTGCAAAAAGGTTTCTCCATCCTCGTTCCCACACTATGGAGTTCAGAGTAGCTTAACATGTTTGGACAGACTGTCCTGCAGATTTTCATGTTTCTCACAGGCCCTGAGAGTGAAAACAATCACATAAGGACATGCAGCGCAGGACACATTTTTAAAGAAGCTTTTTCTTTTGACTCTGTCTTTTCCATTTTTTATTTACAATGTGCTGATTTCCCTTCTCATAGCTGGTCGTAGGGTGGAGAAGGGACTGGCAAAAGCAAGCAAACCAAGGGTAGCCCACGTCACAGTCAGCAGTTCATTGGCGCTCTCCCTTTCTCTCTTTCTCTCTCTCTCTCTCTCTCTCTCTTTCTCTGTCTCTCTGGTGAACATCAAACACACTGTGGTCTGTTTCATGCTCCCTGCAGCCCATTATGGCTTAATGCTTCAAGAGGCTTCTTACTGACTTCAGCATTTTAACAGCTCCGGCATATTCAATCTGGAGGCAAACACACACGCACACACACACACACACACACACACACAAACACACGCATGCACACACATACACAGTTGCACATGGACAAGCACAGACAGGAGCCCAGATGCAGCAGGGATTCACACACTCTAAACTGCAGCCCAGTCATGAGCCTGCACCCTGTGATACGGAAACAACTGTTGCTTTCACTTTAATCTGTGTGCAGAGTAAGAGCGACAGACGCATTGGGCCTTTTAGCTGACATTAACCTTAAAATAAGCCTCAGCTCTCTTACACTGGAGTCACTTAAGAGCGTCCATTCAGCAGCAATATGTAACTTAGTGCGATCAATTAGTTACCCACAATATGGAGCACATAAGTGGAGATATATTAATAGGATGAGATAATGCTACAGTCCAGAATGAACACAATGAAAACACCACAGGCTTATCCCACAAAAAAACACACACTATTTAAGGCTAAGTTTATTCAACCCTTTATATGTCAAAGGCTTTCTCTACCATGAAATATGTCACCCATCTGGCTTTATCACTTAACCTCTTCAAATATGGTTCTGTATTCCCTTAAAAGGATTGCACTTCTTTGTCTTCTTAATACTCTGCACTCCTGGAAATAATTTGATTCTTGTTGTGCATAACAGATGATCACTAGGTGACTCATTTATTTGAGTCTTCTTGTTAGCAGAGTGAACATCTATTTTTTGTCTGTATGGCACGTTGTTTTGGTGAAGTCTACACTGTCAGATAATAGCATAAAGTACAAAGGCAGAGGGATTAAAATGCTTCTTTACAACACAAAAAACGTCTCAAGGCTTTAATAATGTCAATGTTCATAAGAATTTTATGTCCATGCATGTTTTCACACATGTACCCCCCTCTTTCTGTTTTCTTCCACCCTCCTTTTTTCCAGTCTTTCCTGTCTGTCTCCTCCATATCCTATCTAATATTACTAAAAATGTCCCTGAAGGTATTTTAAATGAGAAACATTCACTTAAAGGTCCTGTGAGGAGTTTTGATCTGGTTATAAAATATGCCTAAAAATAGAAATGGTCTCTCTATATGACCTACAAAGGCAAACAGATCATCAGCAGGGAGGCTGGCTATTTCTATAAAGTAATTTTAATACTATTACCACTGTGAGGGGTAGGTGCCAGACAAAAGAACCTGGTAACAAAACAGTCTTAGGTAACAATACCACAGAAAATGTTTACATTAAAAATAAAAGCTGCTTTTTTTCCCTGGTGCTTGTCTTTTCACTGCTTCCTCAAATAACTGATTGTCATGTATGACTGACAACACTGAAATCATCATCTTTAAAATTTGGAGTGATAGTAAGATTAGGGATGTGCATTGAGAACCACTGGCATTGGTTCCTGTTCAGTGAACTAGTATCCAGTGACTTTCTTATTTTTTACTCAATAAACTGTTGAAAAACCTTTTGTGCACAGAAAAGGCAGAATTGATGAAGGGGTTGATAAAGAATCAGATTGATAAGCGGAATTGATAATGGTAGTGGCATCGATAAGATCTTATCAATGCGCATTCCTATCTAGGATTTACATAATACTTAGTGTATTAGTGTATATTTAGTGGATAAGGCTAATAGTTTAGCATGCGTTCTTTAACTTTAGCTCACTCGAGCGTCAGCTGATGAGACACAGAATGATTGACAGGTAGTGTTTTCTCAAATTTCTATGATCCCAGAGGTAACAAGAGCACAGAGCACTGGAGAGTAAGGTGCCACCTTTGGTGCTAATAACAATGAGACAATGCAGGGGTGCTCAAATCTGCAGTTCTGCGGGTATCCACTTGAGGCTGGCTCAGGAAGTACCAGAAACCACATACACACCTAGCCAAAACAAAGAACAACAACAAAAAAAAAAAAAATTCACAGCAGAAACAAATCTATCCACAGCCTGATACATTTTTTGTCTTAAAAGCTAATTACACATTCTATGATTAAAACAAACAGCCCAAAGTGCTTCACAAATGAATAGAGTGACAGCAAATTGGAGCGAGAGGTGAGATAAGATAAGACTAGATAGAGGACAGTGAAATGAAAAAAATATTTACACAAAATCATTAGAGTACAATCAGATGAATACAGTAAAATTAGTTCTAATTAATCAATGGTAAATCAGTCATTTTCTGAATTGTGGTTGATGCATATTCAGAAAATTGGCAGTTCAGATTCAAGACTTGTCAGTGCTCAGTGGTTTGTGTCTTTTGACCAGAGGGTAGTTTTAAAGGGCGGTTTAAAACTTGTACAGTCTTCCAAATTTGGAAGACATAAGCCTTGAGGAAAATGTAAAAGTTTGACATGAGCTTTGTCTGTGAGAAAGGTTACACCACTCTGTGATGCCCCTGACAAATTTGAAAAAATGTAGCCCCTACAGTATCATCTTCCAAAAAGGAAAAAATGGCTATGGTGTTGTATTTTGGCTCTTTTCCAGGCTAGATTTTTTGTTTTTTTGTCTGTTTGCTTTTGCTGCCTATTGATTGTTGTTTACACTTAGAACTGGAAAGAACTAAAGAGAGAAAAACAAAAAAGCAAAAACTTTAAAAAAAAAAAAAAAAAAGGTAAGGAAATTGTCAAAGGGAAATTCTCTGGTTTTTCTAGGTTTAAGTGACATCACTGACTATTTACATTTTTACAGCTTTAATCCAAAGTTCTTAGTCAAGCTGGTGGGTTAAAAACATCCACATACACATCATTGTGGGTAACCAAACATAGCAGCCCATATTTCCAGCCACAAGTCCATCTTTAGTCTACATCAACGCTTAGCATGCAGACCTTGTGAGCAGCAGACCCACTGTATCATTAGCCACACTCTGGTTAGAGCTGACACTTGACTCACAGTTGGCCTGTAGCAACCAGCAATCAACAACAACACAAATACAGCACGGGAAAAACCAATGCCAGTGCAAAATGTTCATAGACTTCCTGCAGCTTGTCTCTTTGTGTAGGCTTATGTGACATTGTACATCTAACGCTCACTGGCTGCCAGCTGCTTTTAAAGGGCGTCTGGTGTCTCTCTCTTTAAGGGTCAACAAGAAAAAGAAAGAGAAACAGGGAGAGAAGGGATGTCAACCCCTGAAAGATAAAAAGATAAGTCATTGTGGCTTTAATGATGGGGTGGGGCAGGGAGGGGGCAGCGCGAGGGGGAGACAGATGAGCATCATAAAAATCAATCATCTGTTTTTGGTAAACAGCAACAAAAACGCTGTCGCCAAATCTGATATCACTCCAGTTAAACAATCACCACCTCGCCACTTTTAAAAGCATCAATCATTTTACTTGATTGCTTACAGGCCATTGCTTTTCATTTCTGCTTAGCTGATACTGTTCTCAAGGTCCAGTAAACACCCCTTCAACACAATGATAAGAAAGAGCTCAGCCTTAGCTCGAGAGCTTCTCCTAAGCAGGGCTTTTCTCCAGGGCAAATTGCTTAAGAAAAGGGGTCCATCCAAGTTGTTATATGAGGCGTATCGATGCGAGAGCAGTATCTAGGAATCTTCTTTCACCGCTGACTGGGCATAATCAAACAGGGACTGTGCTCAGGGACAGAAGTGTTTAGAAGCCTGGAAATTTCTCGTTCTACCTCATAAATTTAGCATCATAAATTAAAAGAGGATGAATAAGAAAGATTTTCTTTGAAAAACTAATGCTTTAAATTTGTAATAAAAACAAAATCAGTTCAGCTCTTCCCAGAGGAAAAAAAACTGCATTTGGTTTCATATTTTTTGATCTAACAAAGTTTAACCTCTCAAGACCCAGTGTTAACATGTGTGGACATTACATTTCTGTCTCTCAGACCCATGAAACCTCATATTTTAAAGCTTTGACCCATTAGCCACATTAAGAGACATTTCCCACGTCATCTTTTGGTGATATCACAGCTTGACACTCATTTGAGTGAAAAATCAGTGCAGTTAAGAACAACAAAACTCATAACTAAAAAGTGATAGCTATCTAATATCACTAAAATGTAACTTCCTCTACAAGGACCACGTTTAGTTTTTATACTTATAAGGTCATACTTATACCAAATAGAAAGGATGAATAAAAAATACACACCAGATAAATTTCAGGTCTCAAGAGGTTAATACTGAGTCCAGTAAACTGGGAGTGTATGACTTTTGTATGCCACAACTCCAGACACTTTAACAAACTAAATGAAAAGAAGCAGAATTGTGCAAAAGAAAACTAAAAGCTTCAATGGAAACAGAAAAGTCTTACAATTCACATTCAAAATAAAATCAAATCAGTTGCATATATTCCCCCGAATTTGGATGTAGTCTCAAAGTCATCATCCATCTCAGAAGCATCTGTAAGTCTGCTGAAACCACCAGAGAAGTGGAGTTGAGGTTACTGTTGAGGTCATCCGCCTACCTGTCACTCAAATCAGTCATGCACCTAATAAACTAATTAAGCATAACTCTTGTCTCAATATCATCAAATTGATGAGTTATAGAAATATCATCCCTAATACAGTTGTAATAAGACTTCTGTATCTATTGCTACACTAAAGCTTGGAGGTGAGGCTTAATTTACACATCTCTTTGTTCGATCTTACACGCCTCGTGATCTAAAAATTATTCTACTGCACAAAACCAGATACTTTATGAAAACAAAAGAGACAGCGGTAAAGAGCTCAGGGATGCATCCTTTAAACAAACTCTTTGAATTGAATGCAAAATAAAAATCAACTCAGTAGGACGCTCTTTTAAAACATTTGTCTTTTTCAAACCCTGGTGAGGCTCTATTTGCATTTGCTTTTGTGTTTGATCCTTCAAGTTCCATGGATCTAAAAATGAAGTTTAATATTGAGTGGGGAAGCGCATTCGCTACACAATGTGTGCCAAGGAGTTTTATCTCGTAAATTGTGCAGCGGCATTGAAAAGGATTTAAAAAGTGCTGGGAGGACATCATTCCCAGAGTTTGGATGCAGTCGTGCCTCATTGTCCGTCCCCACACTGACTCATGGGCGATGTACTTGCCATGTGACCTTGAGTCAGGCCAAGCCAATAATACATTAGGTTGATCAGGCCCTAGTGTCACAGCAGAAAATATCCTTCTGCAAATGTCAGAGATAATCTGAGATGAGCATTCAGGTGGCTCATAAACCCAAGGTATAAATTAAAGCTTGCATATTTTACTGAGGTGTTTAATATGTCAGACTGGAGCAGACGACTGGTTATTTATGTGTGAAAGCCAAGAGGAAGGGACACAGAGAGAAATACCGTCAAAGCCAAATCTCCTTTACCTCTGTCTCTCCTTTTCTCTTACAATCCTCTATCTATCCCCACCCTGGCCCTTAGCATCTGTATCACACCCTTATTTTTCACTCTAACTGAGAATACATTGACCCCAGACTTAAGAAAGCTCCACATCATTGATTAAAACAAGAGGGATAGCTGGTGTCATGACAAGACAGATCTGCTCTTTAAAGCGTTATGGATTACAGACATTTTAGAAGAAAAGGGGATTTCTGAGGCACCGGGGCTGCCATTACATCTGCCAAATGATTTATTCAGTATGGCCAATCAATCCATTAGGAAGTGTCCAGCTACTTTGTTGCCGTCTGTATTCTTTGACATGTAGTGTGATGACATGAACTCACATTTTCATCAAATCTAGCCCCACCCTCAAAGCGTATTATCTCTGAGATAGGTGAAATCACTGGGTAGGATCTGCTGTAGATTTTTTGGATATCCTGTTCCTTAAAAATGGAGCATCCTTTAATGCATCAAAGTTACAGCTCAGGAAAGAGGATAGAAACCTGAGTGAAATACTGAAAAGAAAACCTGATATCTCGTAAGCTCACAGGGCATATGAAACAAGCAATCCTTTCAAGACACAATGCTCTTTTTGGAGCTTATGCTATCAGAAAATAGAGCACTTTATACTTTTGGATTACTGAAATGAGTGACCTTTAAACAAAGAGTCAAAGCAGAAAGTCAACCTTGTAGCATCCAGCCTGGACTAATGGACAAACATTGCTGTCTTCACAGAGGGGGTTATCAGTCATCACAGTAGCGTAGCAGTCCATAGAAAATGAATTGGTCTACATAGAAAAGGTGAGTGACGCAGAGTCTCCGGGGGCTGTTTGAGGAAAGGAAATGTTATCAGATTGGGAGGAACTGCAGCAGGATTACGGGAAGAAACACTGAGGACAAATTGTGACACACAGTAAGCACATCCATACAACTTTTTTAATCTTTTTTTTTTTTTTAAATCTGTCATTTACTGCAAGTCTCTTTTTTTACTTGTCTTTGACGGATCTGTCTTCAAAGAGATATGATTTTCAAAACTGAGATAACCTGTGCTAAGTGGTTGTGCAAGCACACATGCTCAGTCTCCTGTCTTGTCCATGCATGTACCATACTGTAACTGAAGAACCTGAAAATGCAGTAAACTGCTTGTGTGTGTGTGTGTTTGTTCATGTATGCGAAAGCAAATTCCAGGAAAGGCACACATGTAATCAACTGGACCGGAGAGGGGCTCATGACTGTCTGACAGCAGACCATGAATGACATAGTAAGCAACATCATATTTGCGTTGCTACAGACCATGGTCAAGTGAATGGTTGCTAATTCATAAAGAAGAACTCCACACAAACAAGAGACAGCTGCGAGGAAAAAAAAAAAGATGAAAGGTCAGGGAGTGTCTTCAGGAGGAGCAGCTCAGGTAAGAGTGAAAGGAAAACTGAGAGGTGCTAATCCTGCATCTGTTTTCAAAAATGTCAAGTGTAGGAGAATTCTCAAACGAGTTTCTTTCATTATGATTTTGCTCAGGTTATGTGACATGTCTGTACTACTTTGTTAAAATCTTTTCAAAGCTGTGTTTCATCCCGAGAGATAGCCCAGAGCCAGAGCTCCTCAGCTTCACCATGGGACATGAAATAAGTGTGACAACAGGTTTAGAAGGTACAAAGATAGAAACTGGGTTCCCTCCCCCTCGCAACCAAAACAAACTACAAACATGTTTCATTTTAAGCTTGCAGTTAAGAAGACTTATTTTTAAGTCAGGGTCCTGCAGCAATGTGTGCAAACTGCAATGCAGGCACATCAACCATCCGTTTCAGGATCATACAGGATATGCCAGATCTAGACACCGACAGAATAAATGGTGCTCCTGCAGGTGCAACTTTGGACCCAAAATAGACTTACATTCCTCGGGGGGACTTACAGAGGGATTATGGTTCTCAGTGGCAATGAGTTCATAGCAACTGTGAGATACTTTACACTGCTGAACATTTTATGTCTTAAACAATTACTGCAGAGAAGTGTTATGGAAGGTACATGAGCCGAGTCCAGAGATTGAACTAAGATATAAAGGCAAAAATAAAAATTAAATAAGAAGTGCACAGCAGAAAGCAGGAAATGTTTTTTTTTTTTTTTTGTTTTTTTTTTGTTTTTATAGAGGCTTACCTGATATTTCAGACTGAGGGACACCTTCCAGAAAGAATCCTTTCCCACTATAAAATTGCCTGATATCCGAACAACTCCTGGCTTTGCTGGTCCCTTTGTCCCCACAGGCTGGTGCCGTTAGAGAGCACACTGCCACCAGAGCCGCTATGATGAAGGAATCCATCCCGGCCAGCTGCTGTATGTTGACTTGGTCAAGTGCAAATCCGACTGTGCTGAGTCCTAAAAAGAGTGAGAGTAGCCGCGTGCCAATCACAGCTACTGAGCGCTGGTGTTGTGCGTAAAATATCCTTCACCTCCTTTTATCCCTCTTGCCCTTTAAGTGCGTCTGCCGAGTCTGTGGCTGCTCTACGCGCACAGGAGCGACTCCTCACAGTACAGATGTCCCGTCTGTTCCCGCGACAGGACAGGACAGCAGCTTTTGTTATTTCCCCCAAGTAGTTGTCTTTTCACGCTGCGCACAGGATGCCTGCAGATTCTCTATTTTCACGATTACAGTGCCGGGGGCTTCTATTCACCGAAACTGGAAGAAGCAGAGGATCAAAAGGATGAGGATACGCATTGGCAGCTGAAATTATTTCAAGTCGCGTCAGAAAATAGCGCCGTACTGTGCGGTGCAGTCCGATTCTGTCGCCGTGCGCACCCACCGCTTCTACGGCCCGAGGAGATCTGAGGGGAGAAGTTCGCGCAGGCAGCTACTGCACCACAGACCGTCTCCAGCCTTCTGAACGATGCTGTGCCAGCGCTGCCACTCTGTGGAAAGAGGGGGAGGCGGGAGAGGGAGAGAGAGAGGGGGCAGATAGACTGAGGGGAAGAGGGAAAGAGTGAGCGAGAGAGAGAGAGCGAGTTGTCCTGCCTTTTTTATCTTTCTTATTCAAATGTTATTTTGAGACATTTGCAGAATAAAATTACCATGTTCTACCCGCGGCTTTACTTTTCACAATAGCTGTCATTTTCTTTGAGTGTGCACGTGGTTTTCAACACATCCCACTATCTTCTGCCTCTCAGCGTAGGAATGCGCTTCACGAGTCCTGACAGCTTGATCTCGACCAGCCAGGTGTCGTAGGTGGACGGTGGGCGTGCCGTCGACCCCCAGGTACCCACCCACAAATTGAGGTCAGTGCTAAGTAAACCTCTCACTAATGCACTCTGCTCTGCAATGCATTTTTTACACATGCACGATGTCACTCCTCAAGGTGCAATTACGCACAAGTCAGTACCTGTAGGGGTTACCTGTCACCTGCTTAATACCTTCATTGTTCCTAGTTTCTGTACCCGTGTGTTGGAGAAGTCCACTGCTCGGATCAAGACAACAGTTCACACCTGTGTTGTTGGACAGTTATTCAGTTTTTGGTTCTTCATGTATTCTTGAACTGACCCTTATGTTTCCCAATAGGAATGCTGTTTATTTCATTGGACTTGATGGTGTTTGTTGATGAAAGTCATTAAATACATCTTCAGACGTCGCTAAGGGAATTACTCTGTTTATAAAGCAGCTTTCCATTTATACATGCCTGAAATTTTTCCGTTTCTTCATACTTCTAATGGGATCACTGACTCTCATTCCCAAGCTCAAGGCTCAGGAAGCTTCTTTTCATGGCCAGTGGCAGTAATATGTCCATTACTAATGCTTGTTTGTCAGAGAAACAAGTTCACTCAGTTCAGGTTGTTTCCAGACCAAGGCACTCTTCCCACTACATGGCTGTTTCACACACTCACTGAACCTCTGAAAACATCCTCAAAGTTGAAGGATGGGGTAGAAAATGGCAATTGTTTTCTCCCAGGGTATATCTCGAACTTTCCTCTTTGCCCCACTAAATTTTGGACAAGAAGTTAGGATAAGTTGATGTGTTTGCGTAGACTCCGCCTGAGGGTGAGGGTTAGGGTGATAAAGTTCATGCCGTGCAACCTGTGTGATCTTAAAGGGACTGTGAGGACTTTCTAAGTCGTCTTGAAAAAGTCTGGTATCTAGGTATAGGATCATAATCTCTCATTTAAAATAAGATTACTAGCCCAAAAAAAGCTATTTCTAAATGCTAATTCCTAGCTTCTGGATCAGGTCAGACCAGATCTGATTGATATATGCCACACAAGCTGACAAAGCTTTGTAGTGAGAAGAGAAATCTGTGTTTTTCTCTGCTGAAAATGATTGCTTGAATTTATTTAGTAATACTAGTGAACACTGAGGCTGGACTGTCTGACAGGAAAGGGACAGAAGAGCAGAAGAAAACTAAAGGGGAGAGTGACAGATGACAAGCTAAAGGTCTTGACCTGAGCTGGTGGCTAAAACACGGGCTATGTTGTGAAAATGCCCATTCCAACCAACATGCAGCAGTAATACTGCAGTGGTCTGTTCAAACTTGAGAGTCTATCAATAAAATGAAGAGCTTGGTTACGTTTACTTTGCTTATTAGATGAGCACTGGCAGGACATAACCTGTATTCACCAATGTTACATACAGATGGACTCAGGGCACCAGCTATGAGTGGCACTAAATGGAGCCAGCTACTGAACTACAGCACAAATTTACAAAATTTTCTGTCACGATCCAAATGACAGTTGATAAATAGATTACCTTGTTGCGTAGTACCCAGTAAAAAAAAGTCTTGAACAAATTAAAGCAGTTCCGAAAGGAAGATCTTATCTACTTTCACTTTCACTTTCAAAACAAATACTTCACAACAGTTTGCACAAGCCCTTCATTGCACTTCATGCAAAATTTCTTCACTTTAAAAGATACAATGAAAATTCTTAACATATAATTATATAATTTTCTCTGCTGCCAACATGTTCTTTTCACTTATTTATAGATATTGTTATAATTTCTATTGCATTGATACGTGGGAAAAAAATTGTCACTGGTGATGGACTTTGCCTCGGATAGCTTAAAAACAGTACACTCTGTTTTCTGCAACATTGTTTCCTCATCAAGTGTTGTCTTGAGACCCCATCATAAGACATGGAAATCTACATTCAAACTTGTGAAAATTCAGGGGCAAATTGACTTTAAAAATCCCGAAAATTTCTGGTAATCTTTAAACTTTTTTCATATGTACACTTCTAAAAATTTCAGGATTGTATGCATATAAAAAGGTTCTGAAGGAACAACAGAAAAAAGTCTGGAATGAAATGAAATTGCAGAGTCAAAGATTGTGGTGGATCAAGAAAACGTGGATGTTTCATGCTAAATGTGACAATGAAAACCCCATAACCTAAGCTGCTGATGTGATTCGACTGTGTGGTTGTATCTGGGATAAGTTTGTCGGATGAGCAGGAACAAAAGACCGCACGCTCACTTAAAATAACGTCTGTTTAGTCATCAGAGTGTGTGAAATTAAATCAGACAGCGTTTGCTTGTGTCACTCCTGTGGGAGATGCTTTTTAAGGATTGTTTGCGGAAGAAGATGCCACCACACATTATCGCAGTGGCACATTGAAAAACTGCAGCACTGCCTGGAATAACAAGAGACAAACACGAGTGAGGAGCAACAGAAAGAGAAAGAGAGAGGATAGAGAGCCACATGGCAAGAGCAGTCATTCTCTGCCTCCAAATCATTCTATTTATGATGGCAGACATTGTTTATGAATGCATCAGCAAATGTTACTCTATAATTAATTGGTTCCTCATGAGTGGATGAGTCCAAACAAAGGGGACAGCGGATCACATATCATTAAGTGACAAATAGCTGCACTCATGCCATTGTTGCAACTCTGAAACAAGACGGTATAGGTGTAATCTATGCCGTCTTGTTTATCGATGTCAAGAGCCTCACTCATTCAAAACCTTTGCAGGCAAATTTGACACACTATCTTTCAGTGAAAGTTGGGGAACTTTTTTTAAGTATGCATATTAAATCTGTCTCACTTCTTGTTGCTGCAGGCTAAGTTAAGGCTAAGAACATGTGGCTGGAGGTTAATGAGTCTGGAGGCCTTAAAGAGTGTGTGTGATAATATGACTGTCGGTATTATATATGAGCTTGTATAAGCCTGACCTTTATACATGTGTGTTTGAGCACATTTCTTCTGTGTGTTTGTAATGCAAGTTTATGTGTCTGACTGCTTGCCACATGTGGCCATAGGTCACAGTACTTTTTGAAAAACTGATTGGCCCGCCGCTGTCTGTCTGGTGAGGGGATAGCGTAATTAACGCTCAGTAAAGCCACAGAGCAGCCACGTTTTCTTCAGGCTGCCTTCCATTGAAGTTTTATTGGCTCTGACCATGAAAGGCCTTCTAATGAGGAGCAGGATGCCGGGGGAAGTTTGGGAGACCAGGGCGAAGAACAGGGAGGAGGGAGAGTGGTAGCAAAGAGAGGGGAGAGTTTGGGGTGAGAGAGCGAACAAACTAAGCAACTGTCAGAATTTAGTGTAAACACGCGGTAATTATGTGGGGAGCGTTTTAAGGGCGTGATAAGATTTTCTTGTGAAAATTATATTGCTTTTAGACAGAAATACTGTAGATGTTTTACCACTAACACTTAGCTCCTGGGATGTCTCTATAGAGGGTGTTTGGAGTGGAGCTTCTCTACTCTTCCTCCACTCTTCCTCCACATACATTTAGTGACAGTGACTCAATGAAGCCAAGAATATCTCTGACGGGGTGACTGCTTCCCCCGTTCCGGCTTGGTCAGCACAGCAGAACTTCTCATGCAGTATGTTCTTCTACTGCTGACGACAGAAACAAGAGTTGTCATTGGACAATTGTTGCACCCATTATGGAAACAAACAAACAAACCATCACTTTAAGCTTTCCCTGACTTCAAGGTTTGAGAACTGATGAAAACTTGGGTCTCTGTCTTGTCTATTGACTGTATCAAACATCACCATGGTCTCTGTGATCGCACTGGTTAGGTTTTCAGGTGCAATGAAGATGGTGGCAACGATTCTGGAAACACTGACTCCAGTGAAGGTCAGCCAGAAATTCAGTGAGTTGTTTGATTCTGCTGTGCTTTTTTAACTTTACTTAAGAAAAAATAATCTTTGAAAGTCTGCATGGAGGACATCACTGAAACTACCTCCACCGTTAACTAAGTCTATGGTCAAAGCCTATGCAGTAAATTTGAATTAGGATGGCACCTTTCATAGAACAGAATCACAAAGTGCTTCACAGAAGAAAAAAACATTAAACTGAGATCATTAAAGAATAAAACATAACAATGAAATCATAAAACAGTAACAGAAAGAAACACTGACATAATTTAAATAGTGTGCACAAGTTTGGTCAAAGGCCTCCTTAAATAAATGTGTCTGTAAAAGCCTATTAAGAGTGTCAACAGAAATGGCTACCTGAGCATTCCCAGGAAGATCCTTCCACAAAGTTGAAGCCACCACCGCAAAAGCACCGTCACCTTTTGTTCTCAGACGGGCTCGAGGAACAGTCAGCAAGTTTAGACAGGAAAATAATAGGGACAAATAGGGACATTCGTAAGCATGCTTAGTTGTGAGCAAGTCCAGAAGATACACAAATGATGCTTTCTTGTTTTTAGTGATCTGAACAGTATTCCACAGTATTTGCTAAATATTCACAGCACAAACATGCCAGGTTTTGCCTCCTGTAATGCAGCATTCTCTGATTAATTGCTGATTGCACAAATTAACTGCTCTCAAACCACAGCCCTTGGTGTTTCGTAATTTCCTCTCTGTTTCTGTGCAATCAGAGTTATTGTTAATCCCGCAGCTGTTGTCAACAAGAGTCAAAATAATATTTTTGTGCAAGCAAGGCTCAAAGGTAAACACCAGCACACTGTCGGACTTGCAGAGAAAATAAGTATTTATTTGTAACATTATGGTTTGACCTACTACTGCTATGGTAGTACTGAGCATTTGCTGGATATCTTGACCGCTGGCACTCATGTCCTGAGAAAAAGATGTGCAAAATAACCTTTCCATTGTGCAGACAAGGCTGCTGTTGTTGCGATGTAGCTATATGAGACACCGAAAAACAGGATGCACGACCTACTTTTAGTTTTGGTCAGAGCAGGTAACTCTTTGAGGTAAGAGGGAAGCAGATGCTAGCAACTCTAAAGAGGGGTTATCATTCTCTTTTTCAGCCTTTATATTGTCATTCAAGCTTTGTGAATGAAGTAACTCTCAGCCTCTGTCTGGAATATTTCACAGCACTTTAAAGAACTCTGGGTCCCTCCTCTGCCATAGCCATGCTACCAAGTAGTCATCAGCTTTTGTATCACTATTCAAAAGGAAAAAAAAAATTGACATCTGATGAAATGTTTCAAACCCCATATTTGATCTTGTAAAGAACCAACAACAACACAAATCACCAGCAGAAAAGAAGAGGTACTTTTATTGTGTCTTTTCAGCACAACAACTAACTCGTGATGTCATATTTGACTCCATCATGACTGAAACTATCCACATTTAGTATTACCATCCAACAACATGGTGTTAAATTGGTTGAAAAACAAAAAAAAGTTCAACAACACTTCTTTAATGACATTGTTGTGATTCTTATCACACTTGGTGGTGATTTTCTTTGTGTTTATCCAATCTGGAATTGTGATATTTTTGAATCTATCTATGTGACAGATGTTCATTCTCATGTGTTTAGACACTTTTTAGGCACTCATGATTCAGCTTACATAACTAGAACAAAATGATGCAAAAGGGGATTTTGTCATCATTGTATTTTGGTGCACAAGAACAGCCTGCTCCCACCAATCACTCTCAAACATTTCATGAAGATATTAATGACTGAAAAAACAGGGTACATCCAGATCTAATTCAAGACACCCACATAAAAGTTTTTCCTGAAGTTACTTTGGCATGCTAACAGGGCTTGCTGTGGGGCCTTAACTGGGTTTCTGTAAATATCAGTGTACTGTTTCAACAGATGAAATCAGTCTTCAGAGAGATCATTGTGTCCTCTTCCTGAAACCAGTCTCATCCCGGCTCTTACAGATAGCATCGATTCTGCCTCTTTTCTGGGTTTTTATGTCACCATTAGCCTGAGTTCAGCACATTTGCTGGAGTGCTGGAGTCTGTGCGGACTACTACTCACCAAGTCTCAGACCTTATTTTTGTTGTTCATTTTCTTTTTTCTTCAGTTAATCTTGCTCCTGTTTTTTCCCTCCTACCTTCATCTTTGCCTGTTAAAAAAGAACCACGCACAAAACTTAAATTTAGATTTGTTGTAACATTTCACCTCTCCAGGCACCCGTCCCTTTGCCATTTTGCAATGCTTCATCATCCCTTGATCACATTTACCCAGGGCCTGTCTGTGCAAACACAGCCTCCACAAACGCCAGATCTGCATATCTCCTCGTACAGAGCCTTCCCCAGCTGCCTCAGACAGATGACAACAGGAAAAGGAAAGACTTTGATGGTAAGTGAAAAGGTTAGACTGATAGTATTGTCGAGAAAAATGAGAAATAGCAAAGAGAAACCGGAGGGAGGGGAGGTTTCTTTGTGAGGAAGGAGAGAATGAGAGGGAAGATGGATGACAATGGATGGAATGACAGAGAAGTGAGTTTGGGGGGAAAGTATCAGACTGTAGATTTTTATAGCACAAAAAACAGTGAAATGGTAGAAAATATAGTTAGAGATGAAATATCTGATGGTCAGTGTGGTTCAAACTCCAAATTCTTGAGGTTTCTCTTATACACAGGCACCGATGTTGATGAGAAACCCCTGTGGAGTGTTGCGTTGTGCTTTTGTGTGACTCTGTGGGAATAGTGGCACTTTCTCTCCTCAGTAATCTGAGCACATCCCAGTTTTCCTCATGCATATCCAGAGAGGGAGACAAAAAACTTTGACATACCTCACTATAAATTAAAATAAAACCAAAAGCCACGTTTACTGGTGATTGAGTCGTGGATAAGCAACGGCAACATTGAATAATGGTCATTAACCGTACAGATTTATACAAATTCATTCAAAGTTTTTATTTTGCTTATGCAGACAGAGACAGTGTATTTCAAATATTTCAGCCTAATATATTTTCTCCCTCTTCCTCTCATACTCTGGGAAAGACTGAACCAATCTGGCAGTATGCATCTCGTCTCACGAACCAACTTTCTCCAATTACCCTGTTCATTTGCCTGCATGCGGTCCTCATATGAATATTTTACCTCCACTATTTGTCACGTGTCCTGGAGGAAAAATGAAGTACTCCCCTTGCCTGCCTCTTGCTGTGAAAACTCATAAATTCATGGGGCAAAATGCAAGACTGAGATGACCTCTAAGGCCAGTAATTGTTTCCTGGGTGTTAATATTCATATTGTTATAGCATTCATGGTAGTAAGTTTCTATGCTGGTGTATTATATGTACTTTTCCAAGACAATCTTTTGCATTTAAAAGAAAAAGTTTGAACCAATCTAAATTCTCTTCAAGGTTTTGTGTGGTGGTACAGCAGATCTTCATCCAGTCTGGCATTGTCTCCCTCCACAAGGGTCATGTGAGACAGCAGGAGGCCACATCTCGGTGTGGTTCTCAGCCCCCTGTGAGGAGTCCTTCATTATTTTCCCACTGCCACTTCATAATATCCACACATTCTTTCAACATTCCTCTCAGCCCTCCCCTGTACAGAAGCATCTATCACATTACTTCTCACATACTATCCTATTTTTTTAAATGAGCCAGTGTAAAAACTTGAAGCTGATTTATTTTGGATATTTTATTCTTACCGCACTTATAAAACGCTGAGTTTGTTTTCTATTCATAACACCTTACCTCTAAAGCTATTCAGCCTAAGTTCTGGTCTGGTTTTGTCTGCAGCCTTTTCCCTTGCACCCTCTGATGAAAGCAAAGCTGCTAATAGGGTACAGCCACTTAGACTCATGGTTCTCTCAGCACTCCTTTCATATGGTGCTGTAAACTGGATTGTAAAACAAATCTTGCCTGTAAATCTGTCGACTGAGAAACAGTCTGGCTTTCAAACAGAGCTGTAATCCTGTGCGTACATCCCCATTGCTCTAAGTGGAATTATTGATAATTATTGATGCAAAAGACCCTCTCGGCAAAAGAATCATTTCCAGGTGCAAATGTAACAGGAGTGTGCTGAGCAATCATGTCAAAATTGGCATGAAAACATACACATCTCACAAGGTTTCAACAGAGAGAGGATTCTTTTTCACCAGAATATAAAACAGACAGAATTATTTGTAAATGCATACCTATTTGATTTTATCATTTGACACCTGGACAAGGTCTCCTACACACTAATGCATTCAAATGACAGTCTATTCCCTCTCGGTCTTATCAGGTCGAATGAATTTCATTTCAATATTTGAATGAATTTGAAGATTGGAGTCAATGTGCAGTTTGGACTTTTTCCTGAAAAGAAAGTTAGGTCCTGCTTGATTGGATTTCACATTGTAATGCACATGATATTAGCATAAAGAAGAGCTGAGTTAAAAAATAAATGACAGAATTCATAATGTGACCTACTTTGAATTGCACAAAAAGACTCCTTAACATTTAAGTTTCCTGCCTACTAAAGTAGCCAATCCTAGTGATATGGTCAGTATTTACAGTGGTGCTGAAAAACTTCATGTAGCAACAGATACACTTATTTATTCATACATTTATTTATTTAAATCTTTATTCATTTAATTTTTTCTAACATGAAAAGTAAAGTTTGGTAATATTTAAGAGACAAGATTGACTTTTTGTCTAATGATAAACTACTTATGATCAAATAGTGCTATATGTGATGTCATTGTTTTATTTGCACTGCATCAAAAAAGCGTAAAACAACTATGTTATATATGATATTCATCATGTAAGCCTCAAATTTTTTTGCGGCTCACCTTCGACCCAATAAATTCAGAGGCCGTAAAATACCTGGTCAGAGAACTTTTCTCTAACATGAATATTTGAACATTTTTAATATCCTTTTTAAAATCACAGTTTTACCTTTTAAAACATTATTCAGGTTTTTTTTTCATCTTTATGTAATTACCTCCTCACAAAAATCGTACTATTTTGGAAATGACTTGGCAGCCCATTTGTAATACCTTTGCGGCCCACCAGTGGGCAGGCGAGGAATCACTGATATAGGCTAATGACAAATGCAAGTTGTAAAACTTTTAATATTTATTATCATATTTATTTACTTGTACATTCAAAATTAAAGGTAAATGAATTTTATCACTGAAAGTGCAGATGACATAATAGTTTTCAGGAGGCTAGCGCTCTAGGTTCATGGTGATCTTTGGGTTGACTTTCACAGGTAAAAGCTTTTTTTAAATTTATTTATTTATCTAAAAAAAAAAAAAAAGACCCAGCAAACCATCGTCTGCTTATTATTCCTGTTAAAGTAGATCAGTCTGATCTTCTCTCAAAGATGTAGTTCAGGTTTAAAACCTCTTTATTGATCAGGAAACATTTGGGATGTTCAAAGTGTACCTAGTTCAGTTTGTTCATTTGTTTGTTTGCAAAGTTTAAAAACATTTCATCTGATTAATGGCAAAGCTCTGGTTTTGGATTGATTATCGATATCTCATCCTGGGCAAGACAAGACTGTTGGCAGGCCAGCTTCTCTGAGCCTTATATTCTGTTCTCTGTGATATGTGGTAATAGCAAATAAAAAATGATGTTACTGAGGGATGAGTCGAACTGATGAAAATCAACACAATTACTGAAATATGTATAGCTGATAGGAAAACACAATTCCTAAATAGAATTAACATATGAAATAACATTTCCTCGAAGCATGCCATCAAAAAAAGAGAAAACTGTTGCAAAAGCTGGAAAATACTTTGGATCTGGAGTTTCCCTTTTATTTTTGTTTTGTTTGGTAAAGTTTCTTTCATTTCCTCATGTACCAAGGCCAACAAAATGGATTTAAGTTTATGAATGAGTGGTGGACCACGCCTTAAGTATGGCATAATTCAAAGCTGTGGATCTAAAGGGCCTTCAGGTAACAAAGGACAATCAGAAATAATAAGGTTGAGTGGACTTTGATGCTTTTGTGCCAAACAGCTTCTTTGAGTCACACGAGGTCCAGCATTTCAGCTTGACTAAAAGGAAAAAATTAATATGCAAACACATTTTTAAATTCACCTCTGTAGATTCATCTCTTCAACAAGTTGTGGTGCCTCATGTCAACAATTAAAACAGAGTTCATTTCTGGTTTTGTCCCAATAGAACTCAGCTCCACCAGCAATGTGTTTTTAGTGTCAGTAATGTAATCCAAATCCCCTCTGGTATGAGGCTGGAAGGATGTGAGTTGTAAGTATGAGGGTGAAGGCCTTGAGGCCCTGCAGCATTGATTTCCCCTCCCTCATGTTCTGCAGAATTGGACAGCAGCAGGCGTCCCTGAATCCCTAATCAGAGCCAATCAATGATTCTCCTTTCACCAGCATGCTCATTCATCCTGGGACACACACACACTCACATGTGGCCAACATGCTCACACATTAACACAACAAACAGGGGAGCAAACATCTACACTGTAAACGAAAAATGTCATCTCATGCTTTTATGGGGTATGGGGTGACCCTTCCCGCGGACGGATGAAGATACGAAATTGCAATTAACAGAACAGACAACCACAAAAATCATATAACTCTAAGGGGAAGTGTGATTTCACTGTAGGCCTGATGTAAAGCGAGGTAGATGGAGGGAGAGAGAGAGTGAGTTGGAAAGGTAAAATGGCACCCAGGGGAGCCCTGGAACATTCACACTGGTGCTCATCCATCTCCAGGACATGAGGGGAGAAGCTGTCTGTGGCATGCCAAATAGAACGAGCCTGACAGAGAATACAACATATTATGCTGGCAACTACTTGTGGCTAACCTTCCTGCCCACACACACACACACACACACACAGAAAAAGAGAGAAAGACAGAGACCCCACTGATCCAATTGGAATAGAAGCTTCTACTAGCAGGGCCACATTTTCTTTTGGCTGGCCATTGTCATGTGGCAACACAGTTAAGCTGTTTTCCCAACAGGCAGGTTTTCTAATAAAAACTCATCCTCCCTTTAAGAGCTGTCTCATTCTCTATCCAAAAAACAAGTCTTGGCACGTAAATGATTACACAAGAATCATGTTGTACACAATTACATAAAGCTTTCAGCAAAATATACAGACTGATTTATTGGTTGACTTAAGTCTTGCGCTCTCTTGCATCATGTGTTGCGCTCAAATCATTGCTAAGGTTGAAAATTAGAGTGCAGCAAAGAGACAGAGCACCATTAGCGTTTCTCTCTCCAAATGTGTGTTGAGACTGTGGAACATCATGTGATTGTGAATGTTGTTTACAGTGAGAGCTTGTAACAGTCCTGAAGCTCATGCTATGTTTGCTCTTTATTCATAACAGAAATAAAGGGCAGGACATTTTCAGGGGATAAGAGACTCTATTGTTTGTCAAAGCTTACCTTCAGCCACTGTATGGATGTCAAGCTGCAACACAAGTTCAGTCAAATCAGCACTTCAGAACTTTCAATATCCACTGCATCAGTCACATTTTGTTTCATGTTCTGGAAAAATGGTCCCTTTGAACAGATCAAAAACACAAAGCACACACACTGACAAGTCACAGCAAACTGGTCTCCTATAGCCATGGCCTTTCCATGTGAAGCTAGAACATTCTGGCCTCTGCCTGCTGAACTCTGGATTAACCTCTTGCATAACTTATATGGAAGGGTAGGGGGGAAAAAACAAGAAAGCCTTGTGTGGTGGTACATTGGTTAGTGGTCAAGCAAGATAATCCAGGGCTACGATCCCTGATGGAGCATATCTGTGCAAGTTGAAGAAGATTTGCCTCTGCCGCTTTTGAATAACCATGATAAACTGGAAAGAAAGAAAGAAAGAAAGTCAAAGGGGTTATTGTGAGAAAAGGGAGTGTGCTTGCTCTTTTCAAATGGAACACTCACCATGATTTTAAAACCTCAGAATGGACTTGAACATTTGTGAATCCACTGCCACCTGACAGAGAGATGGTGCTGTGCTAATTTCCCCCTGTCACTCACTGAAATACAGATCATGATTCTAAATCTCAAGAATTTTCTTTAAAGTCAGTATACCTAAATCCTCAAGCACTGCAAGATGGGCCTAAACCAGTGTTGTTCCCACCCAGAATCTATACCACCCCAGAATCCTAGGCTGCGATTGACTATTTGCATTTTTGGGGGTGGGACTTGTTTTAAAAGCTACTATTTAAGCTATGTATCAACAGGCTGTGCGTATGTTTCATTTGTACTTCAGAGTGGCACACTTATGAGGGGAGTGGAAGAGAAGATAGGAATAAGAATGTGAGGAAGTAAGAAGAAAGACATGCACCCTAGTGTGGGTAAACAGGGTACTCCGGTGATATATAAACTCAGTATTATGCGCAAAATACATTGTGACCATTTTTTCTACTATTGTCAAACATCACCCTGCTTCTGTCTGATCCAACTACTTTGTAAAAAAAGGTCTTTTATAACATGTGAGCTGTTACTTCTTGAAAAATCCCTGTAATTACTGAGATACATAACTACTTAAAAAAAAAAAAATTCTGACTATAAAGGTTTATTGATTTCACTGCATGTCATTAAACCACTGTGAGACACCCGAAATGTCCTGTAGTATTACATTATAAATAGACAGAATATAAGATTAATGTTTTCAGGAATGCATGAGTGTAACTGACACCTGAGAAGTGCAATGTCCCTTTATTTGATTTCAAATTAGCCACAGAAGACATGCTTAAAAGTATCATCTTCATCTTTCTTCGCAAGGGCAATTTAAATGAATGAAACATATTTAAAATAATATTCTACCTATACAGCTTCCTCTTTCTCACATCCTTCTTGCATGATGAGGGATACATGTGTTAGCAGAGCCCTACCCGACCTTTGACTTAAAATCTTGACAGTGAAGAGAAAGGCAAAGTGTGAAGAAACCTCCTCTGTGAAGGGTGCCAGAGAAGACGTCAAGTCCTCCAGGTCTCCGGTAAAAGAGTTCATTTCTCCTTGTATTTTTCTTTCACAAAGGACAGAGTTAATGTAGGATACATAGCTGAGTGGCTGTTCTGCATTATTGCATTCATACTGGGTGCTGTTCGTTCATATCCAGAGTGATTTCCAGAGGGAGCTGTCTGCTCACAGCTTTAACAACCTTTAACTTTCATGGCTAGTGTCCTTTTTCAGCTTTAATTTTGTATTTTCTCTGTCAAACATCTTTTAAAGCTGTGTACCTGCCCTCTGCCAGCTGCAGCTGTTGAGCATGATTGAAAACAGATCTGACAAGTAAGTCTAACCAGTGCTGAGGAGGAATCAATGAGATGCTCTTGTGTCCCTGTTGCACATTTGATCTCTTCGAGGCTCCTCTTGATGGTCTGTCATATTGAAAACATGTTTAATTGGACTCAATTTGTCAGCTCAGAAGCCCATTGAGCGTAATGCTAATTAGCTAGCAGGGCAGGGTGAAAATTTGCAGTGACAGCTTGTAGCTGTTATCAAGTAGGCAAAAGAAGCCTCACAGAAGGGGAAAAGATACAGCTGAAAGTTGAAACTCAAGGAGGTGAGCTGAGGTTCACAGGAGCCGCAGGTCCCTCTCTTGGTTTTCCCTCTAACTCACCTGATTGTTCCTCTTTGAAACACTATTTCCAGTGCCCCCTTCCTCCTCTTCAAGCGTGTCACCTTGATCCCTGAGGGCTGAAGAGGTAAGTTGATACAGAGGGGTGTCACCCTTCTATGACACAATCACTGAACATCTGCAGGGAAATGCATCCTAAGTGACCCTACTTTAGCTGAACTGTGCGTGTTTAGTTATAGATTTCTTTGCTTTGGTGACGAGGATTTCACAGTGTGTGTATAAGTGCATGCGTCTGTGTGTAATTTAGAAAGGGAGGGACATTTTCATGAGGATTGGGACAAGCCAAAAGGAAGCGCTGATGTGTGCTACTGTTTAAAATAGCCCAGACAGACAGCTGAGCAGCTGTGACCTCAGGTCCCCCGAATTCTCAGTTACACTCACTGACCACTCAGATTCTTGCCTTGCGTGTGTGTGTTTGTGTGCGTATGCACAACTACAGTATATAACATTCACTCAGGCATACAGTTTAAAAAAAGAAAAACTCTGAAAAGGTAATCAAAAAAAAAAAGGAAAGGAAAGAAAGCACAGCTGAAAGTCATTTTCAGCGTCTAAGTTTCCTTCCATTATCTATGTATTTTACAGCCATCCTCTGCTTCCTGCATCAGCCAGTGCGAGTTATTACAGGACGACAGACGGCTTTGGTTTTGTCAGGCAGGGACAATGCAGTCCAATTACATCCCAGGCAGGGAAGATGAGGCACGATATATCCCTGGACTGGACATCCTCTCTGCAGTCAGCCAGACACTCAGTTTCACAGCAACAAGCATGAAATAGACTCCCAGGATCAAATATGGTCTGTGTGCAATTGGAAGTGTGCGACTAAGGGCCAGGGTGTGTGAGTGAGATCATCAGTGTGTGTTTGTAGTGATTTTGTGTGTATTAAAGTTTGAGTCTGTAAATGTGAAGGAAAAAGAGAGAGCTTGTGGACAACGTATGTCTTAGCCAACTGTGTGCTCACAGGCTGATGGCCTAAACAGTGAGAGATGTGGTGAGACAAGAAGGCTACTGTTGCCTGATACATCGTCATTAAATACATCCCATTCCTAGAACTAAATACACATCAGTGCTTTAGCTCTATTGTTTGTCTTTGCAACCTGGAGTCACTAAAATTATTAATGAAATACAGGTATGACTATGGGGTTACCAAACATCCTATTTTGCCCAGACATGTCCTCCTTTTTGGTGGTAAAATTTTGGTGGGGGGTTATATAATTCCCCAAGATGTGTGGGTTTTTTCTCAGCTTGTTCTTTAGACCATTGATATTTATAATAAAGCACTGCACTGAGCTACTGGCATTATTGCGATGCACCAAACCCATCAAGATGTTAAGCATGAAGGAAAACATGCTCTGACTGCTTGGCTGCCCTCTCAGAAAAAAACCCACCAAACTGGAAATGCACTTATGCAGACCAGCTATAGATATCAATAGTACCACTCTTTTCCTTAAGGTCGTGACTGGTGTTGAGAATTCTTTTTGCCCATATTAAGTCAAATTTTAAGCTAAGGGTCAAAATTTGGAGTAGGAAGTAAGAAATTAAGACCTAAAAAAATCAATTTAATTAAATATTTTAGTCGAAATTCTGAGATAAAGAGTAGACATTTAAGATAAAAAGATACAATTTTGAGCTAAAAGTCAAAGTTATGAGGTGAAACGAAAAAATTTGTGATGAAAAGTCAATACTTTGATTTATTAGATATAAAGTTTGAGCTATTAAAGTCAAGATTCTGGAATTGAAGTCAATATTTGGCGGTACTAGAGGCAAAATTTTGAGATAAAGTCAGAATTCTGAGAGAAAAAGTCAAAATTTTGACTTAAATAGTCAAAATCATGAGACGATGTTGAGATTTTACCTTTTAATTTCAAAATTTTGACTTCAGATTTGCAAAAATGAAAAAGAAATCTCTACAAAGCCTGTTTATCATTTTGGGCAGGATTGGGCTTAAATACATTATTTATGTTTACATTATAGAAAGTTTGCACCTTAAAAAGAAAAGATAGTGTTTGAATAAATGTATGGGTTATGAAGCTACTTTGTCATTTTCAAGAATTGGTGAGTATTTTGCAGAGCATTTCCAAGAGGCCGGGTAGGGGGCCCTCTTTTTGGGCTTTTAGAATATGGTCACCCTCGGTATGACATGACATTTGTCTAATTTAGGTCATTACCTCACTCTATTTGGGTCTCTATGTGTCTATCTTTACCTACATTAGCACCCTTCATGCTAGCTTGGTGTTTATATCCGTCCTGCAGTAGGTAGACTAACACTGCAGCTGACAGGGGAGAGAGGGAGAGAGAGCAATTATAGCCCATGAACAGGCTAAGTTTCCAGCCAGCAGGCCAGCCACACATCAGCTGAGCGAGCAAAGTTACACTTTACACTTTAAGTTACAGACTGACTGTCTGACTGCCTGACGTGGTTCTTTCCAATGCCAAACCTTTACATGTCTGCTGCCTTGCCCCCCTGCCTCTATTCATGGTGCAAACACAGACTGATATGTTTAGCAAGGGGCTTCCTGGATGCAAACAGAGAAGGTCAGACAAAGATGACACAACTCAGTACTTCTCCACAGTCCAGCAGAGGAGTTTTAGTACATGTGATTTTTTAAGAGAGCACTTTAGTTCTTAACATTTAGTTTGAAAGAATAGTTTTTACATTTGTTGTGGGCAGACAGTGACTAATTACAGCAGAGTGACTTAGTACATTAAAAACTGTTAGCATATACGCTAACAGTATCTCTCAGACTGTCACGTTATTCCTCAGGCTCAAGAAGTGTCACTAGATGTAAATTATGTGGTAATCTTTTCAATTTCACTTTGAGGACAGCTTTTCTTTAAATAACTTAGTGTCACTTAACTTTTTGTGCTGTTTGATGAAAGATTAAAGATGAAAAAGGAGAATGTGCAGTCTAATTACATCAAAGTCAGGGTGTCTGTGTGTGGCCATAAGTGTGTGTGTGTGTGTGTGTGGGGGGGGGGGGGGTCGGGATGTTCCACTGACATTTTTCAAGTCCAAATACCTGAATTTGCAAATAAATGGCCTGCAAGGATGTGACACAGGTGCAAGTGGAATACTTAATAGACAAAAAAAAGATGAGTTTAGCTGGTAGCGCCTCCTCATCTCCTGTCTGCCAAAGCCACGGGAAACACTATTTTTAACCTGAAACTGCAGCACTTGGACATAAATATCTGATTTGCGTTCAGCATTGTATGCTGTTTCAAAGGCTTGATCTTATTCAGGTATCACATTGAGACAACTTTATGTGCATTTATTTTAATAAACCATTGTTTTCAGACATCTGCTGTTGCAGCTATGGTTATTAAAAGTGTTTTGACTGATACTTCTTAAGGAGAGGCTATTGAGACAGGCAAAAAAGCAGAGCACCTTTAATAGAGCCCAGCTACAGAAGAGAGGAAATGAGACACAAACCAAATGACAAGGGACTTAAAATATGTACATTTATACACATGCAAAGGCAAAGGGCTGTAGGTGAGCTGTGGAGGTGAGCTGTGGACACAATGAACAAAAGTCAGGAACAAAACAGACACAGAGGAAATAAACAAATATGGTAACAGAACACACAATTTGACAATTAAAGAGACCAAAACTTTACAGAGTTGTAGTCATTTCTTTGTTTTTCTTTTTTTACTGATGAAAATGTGATATTAGATTTATTGCAGGCAGTTAATCAAGTCATCCTTGGTCCACTTTAAAGTGGAGTAAATGTTTAGTCAGCAGAGGAGGAGTTGTCTAAAACAAAGGTGAGTTTATAGAAGAGGTATTTCACTGCTCATAGACCCATTTAAGTGTAATGACCAATTTAGCTTACATACTGTATTTGTATAGCTGTTACGCACTATCAGGTGTAATACTGTATTCACAAAGCATTTACCATGCTTTCATTTCCATTCACACGGGTACTTTACTGTACAAGTACATCCTCATACAGAGAAGGAATACCAAAGAAGTTTTTAGGAATAAATCAAACAGAAGGATCTGTTATTATTCCTCTGAATTTCTAGGTAATGGTCTGCTTAAGAGTGGGTGCAGAGCCTCGAGAGCTTAATCAGCAAAACTGATTTAAAATTCCTACCAAGGACTAACACAATGGCTACTACTGTGCTTGATAAGACAATAGAGGCGCACACTTTGTAAAAAACCCTCTCAAGGGTCTGTCTGGGGTAAATTGTGATTTGAATCTGCATGTGTAGTTGCAAAAAGCAAAATGAGTTTTTGATGCATCTTAGAAGGGCCTCATCTCACCAAAATAATAACTTTGTTGGTAATCCATGCATTAATGTGCCATTCAACGAGCAAACACACAAAATTGGATGCACAATAAACATTAGTAAAATAAAAAATTTACAGACTCGTACAAATGTCCTAAATATATTTTTTATGTCATAGGCTTTAGATGGATGATGTGCATTCCTATCCAAGATTTTTAACCTCTGTAGGGTTTATTTTGCATTGTTCTGTATGAAAAATCAAGCAGACAAGAGCAGTACATTCGTAGCTCAGGGGAGGAAAAAGGAAAACTTCATTCTGCTCGATCAGTTAAGAGCTCATTGTTGATCCAGAACCTCACACACTTCATCAAATCTTCCCACCTATATACATTTACATACTATACACACTTAGGTTGTCTGCACACTGTGTTCAGCTGTGCAAGTGTGCCTGTGCTCTACCTGTGAACTCATTACATTCTAATCCCTGCCAAGGTACACAGTCATTAGAGTGTATCAAATCTGCCGTTCGGGGCCAGGCACCTGGGCTTGATCTATCAATCTATCATGCATTCCTTAATCCTCCAAAAGAAAATGAGTTAAGTTTGCAAATGAGCTGAATCCTTTCTGGCTGGCAAATGCTGCAGTAGCTGTGCTGAAGCTCTCAGCCTGAAAGTTTAAGTAAAAACCAGCAGCAGAAAAAGAGACCGCTGTGTACTGTTTGTGTAAAACATGTCTGTATAAGTGAAGGCTTTTTTTTAAGTGAAATCAAAATGCAGCAGTCCCGTTCACTTCACGCAAATGCCTAGTCCCCATACAGCCTAAAAGAAGCAGCGGGCCATTTCTTTTTAGATGAGCGTGCATTGGATTAGCTTGTGCAAACACCGACACTGGTGATGCTGCAGGACACAGAGTTCCTGCAAGAGCCCCTGTCTACAGTCTTCCTCAGCGTTGTCCTCTCCCACATTCTGTTATTTTATCTTCCACCATCCACTCATGTACGATGAGGACAGGAGCAGGAATACTATGAATGATTTGTGTATGATATCAGTGTCTGTGTTTATGCATGTGGCTCCTAAAGGGGCTTTTTTTTGGGTGGGTGGCTCCTAGAGGCAGCAGGCTTCAGAACAGGGTCCACTGCAGACAAAGTGCAGCAAAGAGCAGCGAGAGACTCCAGGGTTGTGTCCAGCCTGCAGGCGACGAGCCACCTATCACCCTCACCGAGGGGGGCTTAGACGGGTTCTCGTGCTGGCTGTGACCTCCAGGATGTCTCCCAATGGGTTTCCCTACACTGGAAACTTCTGTGTGGGCTAAGAGGGAGAGAGAGAGAGAAAGAGAAAGATAGTGGAGAAAAGGAGAAAAAAACAGGCATTGATAAATCATTCTGCTCATCACAGTAATCATACTAATCTGCTTTAATTTTCTGAGTCCTTTGGGCTTGTAGGATTGTATATAAGAGGCTCATCATCATCCAATCACGAATCCCATCACCTAATTCCAAAGGTTTTCAGAAACAATCAGCTTAAAAATGATGTATGATTATGTCTGTTACACTTAGAGTGGGTTCATATGTGTACAAGAGGAAGCACAGCTGTGTGGCTGTTTAGGTTGAAGGGAACCATGATTTATTCTGAGGAGTGCTTTAAAGTATTTCAGAAATGCCTTTACAGTCCCACTGTTCCACTGTTTAGCTACTGACACACCTTGAATTCATTTTCTGTGTTTCATATGGGGAATTTCTGACATATATAATGGGACACAGTAAAAAAAAAGATGAATCCCACCGCTGGCTTAAATAAGTGGCGATGCGGGAACGGAAAGCATTTACAAGCATACATTTTAACACAATATACCTATGTAGTGCCAGTAGTGAAAAGCTTTCCTTTACAAGAACCTCACCCTTGCTGTTTCTTCAAGTTTCCCTAAATCTTGATCACTTCTATCCTCATCATCTTCCTCCTTTCATGAACTCCCTTCCCTGTGGGAGGCAACAGTGTCTTGGTGTATCTAAAATTCAAAGGAAATTAATTCCTTCTGCTGAATCCCCATCCTTCTCTTGTCTCTTATTTATGGAACCCAACTCAGCGAAGCTTCCCACATCAGTGAAAACAGACAGATTATCATCCTGAGCGCATACATACAATGAACCTGCATTAAATTGCAAATTTCACAGACAGGTGTTGTAGATTTAGTGAGTGAGTAAGAGCCTCTGGAGACACACGCTGAACTAAAAAAAAGCTGATTTCAATTGAACAAACAAACAAAAACAAACAGGGGCTCACTGGGTGCCAGTGCAAGTATGTAGGTAATAACAGTAGAGATTCTGAGTGGAGAAAGGTGACAAACAAGGGATCTTTTTTTTTTTTTTTTTTTTTTTTGCAAAGGTCTAATATCTTCTTGGCTCTCCTTCCAGATTATGCAAAAACAAAACAAAAAAAACACTATGCAAGAATAACAGCTGTCAATCATTGTGAAACACAACAAACTTCAGAAAAAAAAGACTTGAACACATTGCCACCCAATTATAACTTCATACCATTGCAGAATACAGATGTGAGTAACATTTCTACAAGGTCTATCTTTTTTCAAACATTTGATCACAGTCCATCTTGAATGAATGGGTAGACTGAATTTTCAACAAATACTGCAGCTAGTCGCCAGGGGGAGCAGATTTTTGTGGCAGAAGAGAAAGGGGGCTACTTTTTTCAGACTATGTAGCAAAGTTGGAGCTCCATCATTGCATCATGCTCACCCTAGGCTCACAGCCTTCAGGGTGGGCAATATCTTTGGTCGCTGGCAGCCCTGTTTACTATGTCGGGGTCTTCATACAGATGGCCTTGGTTTTTAAGTTTTTAAAAAGGCGGAGATATTTTTATGCATGTCTTGTGGTTTCTTGTGGTTGTTGTGACACTGTTTTCCCCACTATCTGCCACATGGTGTGTGCTCATCTGTGTGTTGGTGCACTCAGGTGTTTGTCTGTGTGTTTATGCATCTGGATAGAGCTGCTGTGCTTGACACAGGAAGCAGAGGAGAGTTGTTAATTCACGACCATGAGGCAAAAAATGACATACTGTGATGTAAATACAATAAACAACATAAGGCTATTTAGTCTGTTAGACAAAAGAACAAGGTATGAACCTGATATGTAAGAGAGGTAACGCATTGCTCCTTCAATTTCGACTGCTTTTCAAGTTTTGAATGAGAGAATGCCACCAAAACAGCAGCTTTTCTTTTTAAGAATGACTTTTTTCCACTTAAGGTCGTAGGTCAAAGTAACCCCCACAGCCTTGATGTACTCAGTGCTTCACTCTGGTCCAGCAAAGAGTTGGTGCTTGCCAAGCACCAGTTTTGAGCATCCGGAGACAGTGCTTTGTCAGTAAAAATACAAAGAACCAATGCTAAGTCAGGCACTAGCCTAGAACCAGCACTCCCACAAGCCCTGCTGACAAGGGATAAATGAAGCTTAAACTGATCTTGATCTGAGTCATCTGATTGAATATATGAACAATGTCTCAATGAGGTGACTTGGCCCTGACTGTAAATCAATGTAATAAGTAATCCATACGAGAGTTTTGCATGCTTAATACCTCTTCACAGATCACTCTGTTCAAACCATTATCATCATCTTCTTCTTTTTCTTGGTACAACTAAATGTGTTAAACTAATAATAAACTGCATTTCTCCCATCCCTACAGTGCACTTGAGCTTGTATGCCTCTATGTGTGAGTAGGGTTAGGCCGGGCTCTAGAGAGAGAGAGAGAGAGAAAAGTGTTTCCAGTGCCAATGGTTTTTGTTGTTCCAGCAGACAATAGACAAAGACATCATTTATCCCAAATCAGATTGCTGTTATTGTTTCAATGGAAATGGGCTGCATCTCATCAGGGAGATGTCAGAAAACAGTGTCTGAATGGGCCAACACAACACTAACACTCGTGCACTGCAGGCTGACAAACTGGCTAATTATTGCAGCAGGTCTGTGCCAGAACAACAAATTATGGCTTACACTACAGCACTGCCAACAAGTTAAAGAGTGTCTGAGATACACAAGGTAGACATTTTTGATCACACAATGTTGCTTTGTGATCTAGGAATTGAAATGCAATTCAATGTTATGAATATAGTTGAAAAGCTCAAAGACAACAAATTAAGGGGATAATGTTTGTTTTTTGAAGTTGGATTAGATATTTGTTACATACAGTAGGCCCTGATTAGCTCCTCCCCTCTGTTAAGAAACTGGCCTAAGAAGCCAAATGAAAGCTTTGGCTATCATCCCCTTCTAACAGGATCAGCCCTACTACACAGGTGTCTTACTTTTAGCATAACAATTGTTTCAGAGCAAGTAAACACTCAACTTGGAACATTTTCAGAGCTTAGCAGTGAATAAGTGAATATATGTGGTGAGCAGAGGATCAGGCAAATTACAATTGCAGACACGGTGAGCTGGAGGGGTCTTGTCCCACCATGTAGGAGTTCAAGCTTGCATACCCACCCATTCACTAAACATTGTCCAACTTATTACTAACTCTTAGCTAGACATGCTAGAGACATTAACAAGACATTGTAATTGATTTCAAGATGATTGTATTAATGTTAAATGATTCATCCTCTACAGGAATATTCATGTGACCTTTTTGCTGTCATCAGCTTTCCTTCCAGTCAGAGCTTTGCAATTGATACACACACGGTTGGTGCAAAGTTCCTTGGGCTGCTCTCACATCTGTGTCCAATAACAGTCATTGTTTACAGACTCTAAAAGACCAAACTTAGACAGAAACTAAAGGAAACTGATATATTTCTTTAGTGTCAACTGACAAAGGCAAAGTCCGATGGATCGATTTGATATGACAAATGTAATAAGGTTTTCCCTGGTGTTGCTTTTAATGTTGAGCATTAACAACTATTATTATTGGATTTTGACCAATCAGAATCAAGTATTCAAGACAGCTGGATAATAAATTGCAAAAAAACCCAGAGCCAACATCTCAATACAGATGTTTTTAAGATGTGTTTTGAGATCACAGGACCGGTATGAGACACTGGAAAGTACAGGAAACCCACAACATATTGTGAAAAAAGTCTATTTTCCCAGCAATGACTTTCAGGACATGGGAGGGGAAAAGTATGACTGAGCTGTTCTATTGTGCTGCTGTTTTTTTTCTGAATCCAAATAAGTGGCAAACATATGATGAATAGAGCGTTGTGCAGTAGTGCTGCAGTAGATCATTTTGAAATATTTTCTGCATCAAAAACATGGTTTATTAATAGATTCAACAACTTTTTAAGATGACATTTTTTGGCAACGTTATGAGCTGTATGAGGCTTGAAACCAGATGAACGGCTGTTGTGAAGTAAGAACAATAAAGAGTTGAAAACCAGCTTTATCAGTGACAGGAGCAGTTACATTTTACAACATAGTTATATTTTTAAACTGGAATATAATACACTGTGCCTTATATATCTTGGAGAGATAAGTTTTACATATTATGAGGTCTGTATTCAGGCTGACAGATCTCCCGCATAAAAGTGTAACGTGGGAAATCTCACCAATCACACGTCTGCTTTGACCGTGTTAGAAAAAAACTTGTTTGTCAGAAGTAGGCCTTGTAGTTATTACATTGCCTGAAATAGCTTTTTAAAACCACTTATATATGTAACATAATTTAAGGCATTTATTACAAAATGCTGAGATGAGTCAAACTATTCATAGCCAAACCAAAAATATACTACTTATGTGACGAGGAGAGGCAGAAAAGCTGTGCAAAAATACAAACAGTCAAATCCCTAAAAAAGCAAGCAACAACCTTAGGTACAAAGAAAGGAAAAACCAGGAGGACAAGAGGATAATGTAATGTTGTTGTCATTATGAGACAATGTTAGCAGATAAGCCGTACTTTATAAGCTGGCTCAAGTGTAAATCCCACAAATATGGAGGGTGAAAACAGAAAAACAAGCAAGGGGGAGAAAACTGAGAGAGGAAAAGATAATGTAGAGGAAAGTGGAAGACACAGTTAGCTTTCTTCTTCATAATTTGTCAGTTGTTTCAGTGTGGATGTAATCGATCATCCAAGGAAAGTGTAAGATAATGCAATAGCAAGGGGAAGAGATTCTCCAATAACAGATATATTCAGTGATATTTTCTCCACTACTAAGAGATGAATGTGATTTGACTTGGATAAAACTTTTTGGCTAGCAGCATAGTGATGCAGAAAAACAAATCCAGGGCAAAAGAAACCGAGGGAGCAAGAGTGCCTGGAGGGCAACGAAGCTATATGACTGGGGAGAAACATGTAAAGATGAATGTGCGTGGCTCATACTGGTGCCAAAACAGGTTGTTCTTCTTTCATTCTTGAAACCCTGAAGTAGGGCTGAGTTATAATTTTGACAAACATATGTACATATTTCAGGTAAAAAAAAGCATCACTTCAGCTTTTGACTTGTTTAACACACATGTTCAGTTTGCCACCACTGTGTTGACCTGTGTGTTGGCTAAATGTGTGAGAAGATGAACATGGTCGGAGAAACCTCCGTTTTCCAACAGCTGCCTCTCACCAGTCAGGAAGTAAAAGTGAGGACAAGGAGGACTTCAAGCTTTAGCCAAGGAGAGAGAGAGGGATGGGAAAGAAGAAGAAAGGAGGACTAAGGGTTAGAGGGTGAGTGGGGGGAAGGATAAGAGAAGGAAAGTGTAGCTATCTTTCTCTGGTTCTCTGGTTCTCTGAGCTTCCATGTAGATTAAATACAGTAATCTGAAGGATAAGGTGAACCGTACTGAAACAAACCCCCTTCTGTTTTTACTCGATAAGATTCACTTCCTCATTTCCTGAAAGCGTCAACACATACTGTACAAAGCTGGCATGAATGCACACCACACGTGAGCCCAAAGAGAAAGAGAGAGAGCAAAGAGTTTATTAAACTAGAGTCCATTTATGCTGTATGTGGCTATGTGTGTTTGTTTGGCATGTTGTGTAAGCCCCTTAGTGCTGAGTTATAATCCAGTAAAGAATGATGCCACTGTATACGAGGCTTAGCAAGTTGTCACACAATATGTTATCAGGATGCCGAGGCAGCTTTTCCAGACTCAACATTGACTTTCAGCCAAGACAAACAAATACAGCATGTGTTCTACTCAGTTTAATAATGTTGATTTTTTTTTATTTGCCTTATCAAAGTGTACTGTTACACCAGGTTAGCACAGAAAAATCTGACCCGTTTACCGGCTCAAAACACCTGTGGCAGTTCTGACATCTCACCTGCTGTGCACAATTACAACAACAGTCAGAAGTCGCTGGTTTGATTTATGGCACATGGAGAGTGTGTGATGGAGGTCAGAAACACTCACCATCTTCCTCTCCCTGTCTTGACCTTGAAGGTCTTCCTCCTGCCATGCAGTTGATGGCAGAAAGATGCAGGAATTGTGAAGGTGCGGGGGGGGGGATTGGGTCCTGAGTAGGCCACTTGACCTGCTTCACATCAATGTATCATACAGAGAAGAGACCATTCACTTGCCCCGATGGGTAAATCTAGCAAGAAAGACCCGTATTTTGCATGCTCGGTATGTTGATTAGTTTTTTTGTACTTTTCTGCATTTGATCCTCACATGCATGCTCTCTCATAATTTCCTGCTGCCAAATAAAATATTAGCTGTTCCCCTGTGCTGGTCTCAACAATCCAAGCACAGAGACACACCCTCATTGTGAGTAGCGTTGGAAACCATTTAAATTTTATCAGTTCTGGTTTTGAGTTAGGTCTGCATCTCAACTCCTGGTACAGTTTCCAAGACTTTTGAGGAGTAAAAACATTAGTGTTCCCAAAAGTCTTGGAAACTGGGACATGGGTTTCATTAAACATGACTGTTTCTCATTGAGACGGATCAAGGAAATTTAATAACCAAAATGATGTAAATGACTGAAAGAAAAAATAACAAAAATGCAATTGATTCTAAAATGCTTTTTGCATAACTAAGAGCTGGTGGCTGAACAGTAGCAAAGAAGCGTAACCCCTAAAAGGCAAATCTGTACACTGAAAAGAGACTCTCTGTCTCACCCATCATCTCCAAAATGAACAGTTTCTGCACAAAAAGGACTCCTCCCATCTGAGATACTTATAGCCATGATTCAAATCTACAGCTGTGGCACGAGTGGCTTTTTTCGAACAGAAGATTTTCAGTACATTGAACACAGAGTGTCCCCTAAAACTCAAGCTGTGTTGAAGGAAGTGTTATAATAGACGTGCTTCCTCCCTTCCAGTCTGAATCATTTTTCACCAAGCTTAGCAAACTTGAGAGCATTTTTTGCAGTTGGCCCTGAGCCTCTTCACTCAGCTTTGTTGACATGCTTTGTCACATGTAAGGTAATGTTGAGGACCATTAGAAACCAATACGCAGGACTGAAATGTATGTGCCTTTAGAATCCATGAATCTTGGGAATCTGGTACCCAAGTCTGTTGGGTGGCTGCCGTCTTCTAAATATGGTCATGTCCTTCTGTCTTCTATCCAGATGGGGATCTAAACCTGGGTACGTCACAGCCTGATTCTGATGTTCTACTGTTTTTTAAAACTCAGACAAAAATAATGTTTGAGCTTATCAATGCTCATATAAAGTCCCCCGCCCCCATTACAGGCCTGACAGGTAAAAAAGTTGTGCACCATTGTTTGTTCGATAATTTGAATAGCAAGCAAACTGGTAGCAACAAAGAAAGAAAACATGTCGCTGAAGTTTAGTTAACCTTGACAATCTATGGACTGAAGCAGTACTACAGTCACTACTCCACCTTCAACAGTTAGACAGCCAGATGAGCCATGGTCTGTCCACAAATACTGTTCATCAGGAACAGTTTACAGAAAAAAGAAAAAATCCATAGTTTAAATCCATGTTGAAATCTGTGCTCGAACAAGTGAGAGAAGTATTTAGATAACTGAACTTTACAAGGCAGCATAGCATGTCAGGATGATGCGTTTAACATTTGGTTGAAAAATAAATAATTTCATAAAGATGATCTCAAAGTCTGATGATGTGTTTAAACATAATTGAAATATAAACTAATTTTGGTTCTATCAAGAAACTAAAATAAATTAACCTATTATTTAATTCAAAAAAATGTTACTGTGGTTGATGATGTAGCTTTTTGACAAATAAAACAGAGAAGTATTGATAGTGGTATTGATAATAACTCAAATCATTAAGGAGTATCAATAAGGGTCTCAGTATCAATAAAAATTAACAATCTCGTAAATGTATACTTATAGGAGCATACTTCTTGTTGCACACTTTATAGTGCTGTATGCTAAAATGTGTTCACAGCTGTTGTTCTTTTTAAAAACCCTGTTTGCATGCATAAAATATGCTCACAGAGCCATCAGTCTGCCCCCTCTCAGAAATCTGGACATCAAATACAGACTGATGATACTCCCAGAAGCTATGGATCTTGGTTGTCCTGATAGAAAATGCAAAAAGACTGGGCCACCATGCTTTTTGGGCTTTTCTTTCACCGTTTCACACAGAGACATTAACCTTCCCAAGCACCCACACAATGATTTCTTATCTCTTTTCACACACTTTCCTACAAAGAAGGGTAAGGTTAGAGGGAGTGGAGAGTGGAGAAGATGCATTCACACAGTTCATTAGTGGCCATCTATCTCTCTGCTTTTTTGTCCAGGACTAACTCTTTATGTGGTGCCATGTCAGGCAGGGGCTCCTCTCTGCTCTCTCTATCAAACTAATCTCCCTATTGCGTATTCCAAGAAACACACTGACTTTGTCCACAAACACACACATTTCTTTGGGAACTGTCTCTCTGGTTCACAGGCAACCTCTATGAGAATCCAAGACTGGTACAGGGTCTGTGACAGGCCACGAAATGGGCTAAAGGGGCAAAAATACAGGGGCAACAGTGGGGTACACATGTTAGCCTACAGCTAGCCATAGCAACGGGCAAAGCAGCATGGCAACTCCAGAGCGGGGATCAGTCCAAAGGAATCTACCCAGTACGATTCTTGGCTTGACTGGGCTATTACGAAGACAAAAAAGATTCAAGATTTACTCCCCTCAACACACTCACACAAACATGCTGAAACAAATAGGCAGAAGGGGCCCTGGGAGGACAGTGACCCCCACCAGTCAATGTGACAAATCCTCAAGATGGAGCGGAATCCTAGGGAGAAAACAGCCTCTTTGCAAGGGAAACGTTAAAGCCTAATACAGCTCATCCATCTCACACGCAGATGCAAACTCCAGTGTTCAGTCACACACACTTCTCACAACACCTGCACTCACTCACACACCAGATGCTTCATTGCACTGGCAGGTGTCAAGGTGTCCTTGTAGACAGACAAGCATGAAGGATGCGCAAATAAATTTATAAATAAATTATTTCTTCTTTCACACGTGCATGTGAACGATTTCTGTACAATCCATTACGTTAGAAGGAAGTGCACATCAGGTAGCACTCTGTCACAGTGTCTGTCTACTGTCTAGCTTTACAGGAATCCCACCCTGAGTGTAGAAATCTACAGCTTGAGCTTTCAGCTGTTCTGACACCATCTATATAAATGTATGCCAAGTACTGCCTCGGCCTTTGAGAATCAACAACAAAGTTCTGCTTTTTGGAGCTTTTCTTGATGTGTAAGTGAAACTGTAGTATGAAAGAGGCTTCAGCGTGCGTAAACTAACATTTGCGTTCTACCTGAAGCAGTGACCACACATAAGTAAGATGCTATGAATATATTTGAAGCCATGTGTTGCTCCACGTGACTGGTCTCCCCTGAATTACACTGATCTAAGTAATGCTTGCCTTTTCAACATCAAAGTGTTTTTATCACAGATCTGTGTGGGTTAGAAAAAAAGTTGTGCTGTGATGTTATAAATGTTTGATTTTGTGGGGGTGAGTCAAATACTTTGATGTAAACTCTTGGTTGCATAACTGACTGCAGTTTTAGAATTAAATTACTCTGAATGGTGCACTAAGTACGCTGTCAGTGGCCCCGTTCCCATCTGATCTGTAATCTGCTGAAGCAGTAAGAGGTCAGCCCCCCCTAGCCCTTGGGCCTGCTAGTCTGTTACAGGTTCAGCTCTAATTGCCACATCAATTATGGATAAGGGAGAAGGGCTTTGTCGCTCTCTCTGCTGGTCAATAGAATAGGTCTTTAATGAAGCTAAGTCTTGCATGGAAGTCTCTTTGATGCATACACATATATAAAGCCTCACACTGCAGGTAGTCAATACAAAAATTGGCTCATCACTACCAGCTTCCATTATCCGTCCTCTCAAGCATTGCTAATGCACATCTGCTATCTGAAGCAGATACTCTGATCCTCATTTTGCCTTTAAAACAGAAGTTTGCGTCTTCTAAGTCTGGAAAGAGAAACTCCAAGTCTTCCGTGCACTCCTCCTTTTTACCTCACCTTGTCTGTTTTTTCCCCTGCATACCAGGCTGAGCTGAGACAAAGAGGATCAGACTCATCCCTGCTTATCCCTCTACTGTATTTTTCAATATCAGAGGAATGTCTGCCTTTATTTGTTCAGTGCTGTGTTACAGCAGGAATGCCAGTTTCTGTGTTAGTAGCCAGGGCTGGGCTTGGGGGCGAGTCAAGAAAGTCAAGGGGGTCACTCAAGCATTCCCTCTCCTCTCCTTCTGTCCAATCCACGTCTTAACCCCCTGCAAAGGAGCATGGGTATGGGCATTAATAAAAGAGCCCAAATAAACCAGCTCCATTATTGTCAGTGTATGTGGACAGCGATAAAACATTTCCACAAACTCATTAAGTTCTTATTAAACATGGTCCCGATGATAACCTGGAAATGAAACTTGACTAAGTTTCAGGAGCACTTTGCACACAATACAACTCAAGTCATGTCCAATGAGTTTTCTGCTTTTAATAAAGACCCCTTTATGAGTCTGGACACCATCCTTAACAATGTTTAAAGGGACATTTACTGCTTGGTAACCTGCACATGTTGTAAGGATTTCTTGTTAGATTAGTGAATAACAGCTCCTCCAGTGGAACTGTAGTAAAGACTTTAATGCAGCCTTGGAATCACAGCACTTGGTCCCGAGCATTCCTTGTTCCTCTGCTATAAACTGCACAGCAACCACACAAAATCACTGATTCTATGTGTCCTTTCCACACTTACTTCTGAGGTCCTAAACCCTCATCACTTCCTGTAGTTTATAACCTGTTGCCACACCTGTAATTCTTTGTATTCTCCCAGACAGGTCCCAAAGGTGTGCTGGGGAAGCTCAATCATCAAGGCCTCGCTGATACTGCTTAGAAAGGAAATGATGATGCTGGCTAATGAGAACCATTCTCCTCTGATGACCGCACACCTAGGGAGCCCTTCGAGCTAATGTGCTCTAAAAGTGCCATAAAAACCACAGGGCAGAATGTGCCGATCTCGGAAGAAAAAGGGACCACAAAAGAGAAAGGTGGATATAAAAAAGGGATTACTGGGGAAACAGAGAAGTGAAGAAAACTGCCAAAAAAGAGGTGATGTGTAAAAAAAAACTGTTTCATAAAGTAATCATCATAAAAATATATCCATCAGGAAGCCTGGGTGCTAAAAATGGGTTCCAGCACTTACTATAGATGTAAGTGGATTTCTCTTTGTTCTCCTCTCCTATTCCCAAAGAGAATGATACTGAAAGTTAGATTTGTTCACAGATTTTGCAAGATAGCTACTGAGAGAATGATGCAACGGTAAAACGAGTACCTGACTCTGCATATTTGAGAGAAAATGTGACTCACTCTCCCCACATCCAACTTGCAAACCAGACCATGGTTCTGCCCAGCCAAAGCTATCTCTGATCCTCTTGTTCCTTCCTCTCAAACCCTACTCTGCCCCGCGGAGCTCGCTCTCAACCCCTTGAGCTCCAGATGAAAGGCTGCGGGAAATGGCAGTCCTCCTGGTAATATCCGCACCGGGACAGAGCAGCTACATCTGCTGACCAGCCGGCCCAAAGCACGCCAGTCCCAAGGGGCCTCGGCTCAGTCCAGGACCTGGGATGGGAAGATCAAGGGGGTTAGGGTTGGTTCGACCCGGCCCGGCAGAGCATACAAGAACCAAATCCCCTATCCTCCCTTCTAACCCACCTCTGTCACGGTAGATCGAATCATGGGTTTGTGTGTTGCAAAAGTCTTTGGTGAGTTTAATTCTCACGTTAGTAGTTTGTCCAGACCTCTGTTACCTCTTACACTGTAACATTACATCATATGTACAGCTCTCTGGTATGATTTCTCCATTGTCTTAACTGCCTCAATCCTCGTACTTCAGCCCTAAACTCCAACTGACCTTATGTCCTTCCTCAGATCCCAACTCACAGTGCTTCAACCTTAATCACAATCTTCTCTCCGTCTTGTAAGTTTTTTAACATGAAAGGCAGGTAAGGGTAGGGTCCAGGGTAACAGCAGACTGCAGAGAGCTTGGGGCCGATCCAGTGTAATCCTGTTAACGCTGGTGTAGGTTGGCTATATCCTGCCCGAGAAACCATTCATTTCTGGAATGTGCTGCTCCTGCCAGGATGGACAGCTGCAGCACACCTTTACGGCCTTAAAGTCTTTGGAGTGAAGTTCTCTTCATGCCTTTGACATTGAGGTGCAAACACACAGACAACCCAATAACCTTACAAGGCAGATAGCAGAATTTTTGTATCAAGGAGACATTTAAGGTTAGTATCGATACAACGCAATGCAGTAGTTGAGAATGTACTTGGTGGAAATAAAATCTTAACAGAGATGTTTTTCACAGCTGTGGATGGCATAATTTAGACTGCATATCGCACTGGACATTGATAGATGAGAGGTGCAGTCTTTGCTCTGGTGCCCTTCAGTCTTATATTCAAAATCTGCTGAATCTCAGTCCAAATAGAGCTACCCTGAGTGTGTGAAGTGTGTATGTGTGTGGGTTGAGGTGGGGGCTTAAATTTGAAAATCCCCCCCCATTAAAAAAAAAAAAAAAAAAAGTCAAAAAACCAGCAGCTGTGATTTGAAATAGTTTAAGACTTTCATTTCATTGGGGTCAGGACTACACTCACAGACATACCACACAACAAACACAAACAGCCAGCCGTTCTCTTCTGCATGATGGTATGCAAGGAACATTTTCTTTTGTCCTGCTGTTTGAGCGTTAAAAGAAAGCACACTTATCCTTTCTAAATCTTTCAGTTTTGTCAAATTGATGAAATTATGTTCCCTGACAGGATGGCAAAACAATCATTGCCAGTGGCTTCATACTAATAGACATGTTAAGGCACTGAAATTCAATTGCCAGGGGTGCTGTCACTGTCTTGCTGAGCTCACCAGCATTCTAGACAGATGGTGTTTGTTACTGAAAGAGAATTGTACTTCCATGGCAGTACGCTTTACACTTTTTTTGCTACACATTTTCCCAACTTGATCCTTCTCCTTTGAGGCTGATGGGTGCTTTCCTTTTTTGAACTTCTCACACCTTTGTTAGGCAGAAACCACACTTCTGAAGTGCAGTACCGAATGGTGAAGCAAGGTGGGAAAGTATGTGTTTTTAAATCTCCCACATTCCACTCTTAACTCCTTCAAGATTTCATAAAAGCTAAAAGCAAACTTCTGCTGTGCAGACTTCTATTTCAATATTACAAAAAATAGCAAGACTTATCCTTGATTTGCTTCTTTTTTCCCCCTCCTGACAAAAGGTCAGGAAACAGAACACTGTGCACAAGTCTGTTCGAGACCCAGACATGGCTGCTACACTCTCAAAGCCAGACAGACAAATAAAGTACTGTTTTACCTTTTAATGCACAGGCATTTGGATCCCCTCCTCTTCTCCTAATGGAAAGATAGTGGTCTGATGTGCCACTTGGGTCTTTTAGAGATTAATACCTTAACAAGCTGGCTACAAATGAAAAGCTCCTTTGGAAGTAGCAGCCATAAGTGTACCCGGGATAATACAGATAATAAGCCAAAGTCACGCCACAGAGTGTACCACAGAAAAGGCACTCATAGCTGCAGGGGGAGCTGGATGATATGGTCCATTAAAGAATCTCTGATTTATTCTCCTGTTCATGGCTGGCTGTGGTCATGGCAGTCTGGACATGACCATGTCTTGTTTAGTTGGCACAGACAGAATTCTAACATGTCTCCAGGCTAGAAGAGCAGGATCTGAACTGAGATAAAACAAGGGTGACATCATGCACTCACGATTAGCTGTCTTTAAAGGAGGAGAGCTATTCTGGTAGTGTGAAAGGACTTTTCCAACTCTAGTCTGTCATTTTTATGTTCGCATATCCTTCATTTTATTTAGGTTTTCACTGACATAGAGTTACTTTGGGCCACAATTTTCATTCAGCAATTCATGTACGTTTGGATCAAGCTTTGAGATATACTTCCTGTGGACAATGGGATGAAAGCTGCTTCCTTTTTTCCTTAGCACATGTTACAACACTCTGTGATGCAGTCTTTTTGGTATAACACTGAATAGTCATAGGCCGTATCAACATGATATTAAATTATCATGATCATAATTATACAAACTAATGCAGAGACAAGAAGTTGATACCAGATTATTTCCACCCCAATCAAGCATTGCAGTTAATACAATCTATGCAACACAACCAAAGCATTCTTTTAACAACTGCCACTGGGATTGTCATTATAATCAGCAGCAGATTCACCAATGTTTGTGAGGCTAAATGAGAATGTGATAACTCGTATGTAAATCTGTGTTTGTAATACTGCACTGAGATGCTTATATCAAATATCGCTTAGCCAATAGTCAGGCAGATGATATCAAAAAACACCCAAAGCCAGACATTTGGCAGATAAAGAGCCCTAAATTGCTTGAAAAGTCTTTAAAATGTCAGAAACCAAGGCTTCACTTCTGAGAGCTTGACAGATGATGTGTGACAACTGCACAGAACTGAAAAATAGATTCTGTGTATTACAATTGCAGTTAGTCACCTCAAAGCTTTGGAAATTGCCAATACATTCCCACAACCGAGTACAAAGCCAGGCTTGGCTTGTCTACATGAATGATGAGCCAGAAATGGACTGTCCGTGCATGAAAGGATGAGTGTTGCCCAGCTCCTGTCATCAGTCTTCAGAGAAACAAATGGCTGTCTTATAGTCAAAGTTGTCTCGTGATGAGGCCAATGCTTTAGAGGGTTTTTGTCGATGCATAAAGGAAAAACATTTTTCCAGGGCAGCACGATTTTGCTACAGGATAACAAATATTCTTCTGAAAGCAAAGGGACACTTGTACAGGCAACAGGGCTCACCGGGATATGGATTTTTACTCTGGGCACAGACTAATGGGTTTTGTTCTGTAAATCTCAGACAGTATTTTGATTGATTATCCCCTACTGTGGCTATACTGCTGCGTCTGTCAGAGTGCAAAGAAAGGCTAGCATGTTTTATACACATTTAAAACAAGAAGCAAGGCAGAAAGGACCTGTCTTGAGGTGTGTAACAAGGGATGCAGTGGCTATTGATTGGTGTAGTTGTTGTTCTGTGGTATGAATAGCTTTCTTTCTACTGTGTGGTGGACCCCTGCCATTAGTTTTGAGATGTGAGCCACACCACACTTATGTTGCAGTGGCTGAAACCACATGAAGCTGTTTCTGTTCTTCTGCTAACACATTTTGACCCATTAGCATGAACTTAAGCTGCTTTTATTCCACATTACATTAATACTACCTTTTTAAAATTGTATCAGTAGTAGAAAGTAAGTTCACTGGGATAACAAACTGAGAAAATGATGTCATGCTTGGAGAAAACACAGATGAGTAATATGGCCATTAATAAGAAAATACAGCAACCCAGCAAAGCGCTGTACAGAGCCAAAGAGCTCTAAATGACTCTGCCTCCTACTCACCTCCCTCACCTGCTTAATTAGAAAAGAAAAGGGAGGAGGATGAAGACAGTAAATATGACACATACTTAGCAAATAAAAAGATAAATAAATGATTAATACAAGGACACAAAGTTGGAACTGCAAATGTGATTGTGTTTTCACTGTCTTCAAACTTTTAAATATTGAAAGGCACTGTGAGGAACTTTAATTATGTGTTAATGATGTGTTATGTGTTGTAAATTAAGTCCTGTTAAGTTTTCTATTCGCTAAAATTTACAAGCAGAGCTTAAATATAGTCATTCCTGTAGGAGTGCAGAATTACAACACAGTTTCTTTTCAAGGAAATCTCACTTAAACACTTCCATGGTTTATAATCTGAGTAGAATGAATAACTCGTCTTGCCACTGATGATCTTGTTTATAGGTCTTGATGAGCCATCAGAGTCGGAGTGCCTCTATGTCAGACCTCTCACAACACTTAAAAAAGCCAAACTATAATGCAGTGTTCAACTCAAAGGGACTGTGAGGACTCTCAAGTGATCTTGAAAAAGTTTCACTTTTAGATATATGCCTGATTATAATCATCAACTTAAAATGAGATTATCAGCACCAAAGTAGGTTATTTCTATATAATATTTTCTCAGCTTCCGGGTCAGGCCGGACTGATTTACAGCAGTAGTCCCCATGACAACACTTTGTTACACGATGAAGTACAGCAGGGAGGTGTGATCCGTGTTTCCTTCTGCTGAAAATTATTTCTTGAATTTATTTTGAAGTACTGGCAAAAAGACAAAAGACAGAAGATCAGAAGAAAACTAAACAGGAGGGTGATGGAGCACTCACCAAAGGTTAAAAGGTTAAGCTGTTTGTAATAATGTTCATTCCAACCCACACCCAGCAGTTTTACTGCAGTGATCTGTTAAAATCTAAGAATCTACAAATGAAATCTCACAACATTTGGTGCAGGTGCTAACGGGAAACAGAGTTTTTTATCCTGGAAAAAGGGATATTGATTGAATTGCTCGTGGAATATGAATAAAATGGTTGTAATTCCTCTGCAGTCCTCTTACAAAATTTCAAAATGTTCAAAATGGTTTCTGAGAAACTCAAAGGAGATGTGAAGGAGTGTTGGTGTATGAAAACAGTATTTGATCATTTTGGTTCCCCTAAGTAGATTATAAGGATATTTGTTGCTTCTAGTTAAATGGAAGAGAGTAGAAATGTGACAAAGAAAGACTGAGGAGGGATGACATAGCATCAGGAACCTTTTAATGTATGCTAATGCATGGATATTTGTGTTTGCCTGTTCAACAGTACAAGCAAATATGATGCTTGCCTCATGAAAACTGACTGCTAAATCAGCAACTTTGCAGAAGACTCAGAGAATCCAGATTTTCTGCCTTCTCCTGCAAAGGATTCATCATATGGCATCCCCACTCTCAGCTCCACTTTCCTGCATTTTCCACTATCTCGTCCTCTCTGTTTAGAGGCATAAAAAGCAGATGAACCTTACTCCTTAACTTTTATTACAAACATGGCCCCTGCTGTTAGTGTGTGCATGTGTGAGTCTTTGTTTGCTCCTCCATTTTCTCCTCTACTCCCATCCCTAGCTAAGGAAGACAGTGCCTTACACAGGACTTCTTTCTTTAACTGTGTAGGTTGAAAAAAAAACATGATAATTAGGGATGATTAACAAGATGCTTCTGCAGGAGATCAAATGTTCCTCATCAAAGTCATCACAAGCTCTAACACCCCCTACATGCACACTTCTGAGTGTGTGTTTGTGTCTGTGTGTGTGCATGCATGAGTGTGTGCAAACACTAGAGTAAACAGAGTTTGTCTCAAGATCTGAGAAATCTCCTGTGCTGCCACCTTTGCTGTATCCTCAAGGAGACCCAGAAGGTGCTGTCGGCAGCTTGTGAAAATTTGTTTTTTAAAGGTACCACATAATGAAAAACACATTTCCCCTTGCCTATACATTTATGCCTTAGTCATCCAGCCTAGCAAGCTTGAGAATGTGAAAGCAAAAAGCCTCTGCAGTGTCCCTGTGGCCCTGCTTGTAGGATAACGGAGCTTCTGTTAGGTGAAAAAAATCTGCCCCTGTGGTGATGTAATGAAAGGAGTGATTAACAAAGATGGACATGCCTCTTTCCTCTTCTTAAAAAGGGTGTATTACACTTTCCAATTTTTTAAACTTGGACATTGAGTTACAATGCTGAATGATCATACCAAACAAATGCAGAAATCCCTGAATCTGTCCATAAACTGTTCAAAACAGTCTGTTCCCAAAACAGCACGTGATCTTCGTGAGACTTGTTGAATGATGACGTCTTTGCTTAAGTGGTTCATGACACATTGGAGAGGCATCAAAACACCAAGGTCTGGATCTGAGGCGCAGATGGCCTAGTGATCTGGGTTGCACTCCGTCAGGTGCTGCCTGGGTTTGAACCCAATCTTTGGTTCTTCCTGCCATGTCTCTCTCCTCTTGCCCTATTTCCTGCTCTATTCACTGTCCTCTGCTATGCAACTGTAGGCATAAAAAGCCAATAGAATAACTCATTAAATTGAAGAAAACAAAAACAACCAAAAAAAACAATCAAACAACCAAAAACAAACACTGAGCTCCACCCCTGACAGGACTTCAGCAGAGGACAGGCCTATTACAGGGGGTGTTGAAGAGACAACAGCTACAATAAAGCATGCAAGAGAAATAAGGAATTTTCTTTGCTGTGAGTCCTGAAAAACTACTACAAGTGTATTAGACGGACAATATAAAGCCTAAGAAAGCACAATACCCCCTCTTTAATCATTCTGCTTCCTCCTACACTGTTTCACTTTGGTGTTGAAGTACCCAAGACAACTGCTTTTTTATGTCTACAAAATCCCAGCTACAGTTGGTGCTTATTTGTCAGTAATAAACACTGTGTCTCAAACTGCTCCAGCAAGGAGGGATAATCACATGAAGTTTCACACAATGGGCAGCAAAGAAGGAATAAAACTCAAATTTTAAGGTACAAGTGGTAGACATGCTGTCTGCAACACTGCACATGAGCAACATATTCGACTAAGATTAAATAAAAACATAAACAAGAATGTAGCTGGCAAATTTTTATATTTAACAACTGGAGCAAATTAATGTTATGATGATTAGCACAAGAGCAAGAATAAAATCAACACAGTTGCAGTTGCAAATTAAGCAAACAATTCCACATCACATTGGTCTCTGCCATGGTCTGCACCCTCCCTCCTCAGAGAGCTGTCAGGCATTCAGTCAGTGCAAAGTCTCATTATCAGCTTATCACTTACATTTGAATATCATCAAAAAGACTTGAACACAAACCACGTTAGGTGGATGATAATAGTAAAGTTTCTCTCGTAAGTGAAGGAGATAACAACTTGTGAGGAGAAAAACTAGAGTGTGTGTAAATGCAGAGTAGGGAGCGAATTACTTACAGGTCTGGCTTGGCCCATCACCTGATGCTTGACATCCATCTTCATCATCACAGTCTGTGGTGCTACCCTCCTCCATCTCCCCGCTTCCATCCCAGGGCTCCACCTGGCCCAGTTTGGGAAACATTTCCTCTGTCTCCTGAGCAACAAACACAAGATCAAGAGTAAATAACCAATAATATACTGAATGAGAACTTGACTATGACACACAAACCTACTGGTCCTGATGACTAAGGTGCTGTGTCCTTAGAGTTAAAGCAGCTTCTGGTGCTGGCAATGCCCACAACCTGAGTGCTGAGAGTGTGAACCAAAACAGGTGATACTGACAAGGTTTATGTCCTGAGAATTTTGAGTGTTTATGACACTTTGCTGCATCAAATCAAGATACTGCATCAGTGGACACACCTCAAATTTTAAAAGAGAAGCCATGTTTTTTTTTAAAAGGTTCAACCAAGGTTTAAACTCTATTGAAGTGTCATATAAAATCCCTTATCATTTACTCTTCTGTCATTTTGTGGAACACTTGTAATTAAGTGCTTTTACAAAACATTAAATGTACTTTTCATGTAACAAGTCATGTAGAGTGTCTGTGTCCACCTTCTGCCCTGATATTCAAACTCCTCATAGTTGTGCAACGGTGCAATGAGATGTAGCACCCTGGGGAGAAGTGAGGTGCTAGTGGTGCAGAGGGAAGGCCCTAGGAGGTAATAGGCTACACTGCATGTAATTACAACCACATAAATGGACCATTGATTACAATGATGAGTAAAATCCCCTAAATCAAAAGTGACATTTGAGCTGTCTTCTCTTTTTATTTCATTTTTTTTAGTCTTAATTTACTCCTCCAATGGGGTAGCTTAGAGTGGATTAAATAATGTAATGCTGGCTATCTTTTCAGTGGTTTTACTGTTTGGCTTTAGTGATGTCACACAACTGGAAATAACTATTAACGTGTTTATTTCCCCATAGAGGGGGGTCGATACAGTTAATAAAAATAAATGTCCATTAGATTATAAAACTCTTTGATGGAAGGACCTCTTCATGCTTGATCTTTGTTTCTATTTTATTTTTATCTTGAATTGTGACAAATAACCAGATGAATAGGCATGAACCCAGAATGTACTTCCACTAGTCTTTTGCATCAAGACTTTCATAGCCCTGAGCATGAAAAAACACTTTTCATGATATTCCTCCTTCTCAGCATGGGGCTGACTAATTGGACAACCTGCTGGTCCTTCCTGCTGTCCACCATCATCAAGGTGGTCTTTGTTCCATCACCCCATGTCTGACAAGAAGCTCTCCTGACAGAACAACAAATCATCCTTTGGAGTGTGAGAGTAAGAAAGTGGCATGAATACCAGATTAGTGCAGCATTAAGAGCTGGAGAGGCATGCACAGTTTTACACATCCTCCAGCTTGTGTTATGTGAACACACCCACAAACTATTAAACATTCATGAGCAAGTCGGCAAGATCAATTGTGGTGCACGGCTGACCTTCACACTGAGGGAACAACCACTAAAGACGTGTTGAGAGGTGAGTGGGAGGGATGGGGGCAGGTTCAGGGTGCTGAGGGATGACTTATATCCACGCTATTGACACCAGACTCTGTCACTCAACACACCTGACAGAAAAGGTGACCTTTCACCAGTTGTCTACATTAACACCTTGACAGAAAGATAATAAAACAGACAGGCTTATCTATAATGCATACAGTAGAAGGGCTGAATAAAGGTGCATTCCTGAAATCACATGCCGTATAAAACATAGATGTGTTTCAGTGGCATGTCTACTTAGTCTCTGAAGAGGTGTTATGAACCCCATTGACCGCGGTCAGCAATTTTGTTGTGGTTATGCCAGCTAACCTTAGCTTGAGATGAAGTTCTACACCTGATACAAGTTTATAAAAGAGCAGAGTCTTCTGCCAGTACTCTGTGTTCATTTTGTCTATATTTTAGACTAAATGGCTTGCAGACCAAACACCACTGGGAATTGTGGGGGCAGTGCTCAAGCCAAACCAATAAAACAAAATAAAATATACTTTAGTGAAAGGCAGAACATTAAAGGAAGGTTCTGCACTCTGGAGACTATGAATGAAGATCAAACGAGAACTGACTATCTTTTGATAAGGAAAACACAAAAGACAGACTGGTTTGTTCAAACACCCTCTGGTGAATGTGTTGTAGATGTAGTCCATCCTATATACAAAAGACTCAAGGGAGTGTGGGAAAAGACAGTTTTATCATCTGTGTGGAATTTCACATGCCAGTGGAGCATGACTATGTTTTTTTAGCCTCCTGGCAAGCAGCGACAACTCTTCTGTCAAATCGGACATTCCCACGATCACGCCTTATTACCTATGACTCTTGGTCTTAATGCAATCACTAATAAAAACTTGATGAGAGGAACCATTTTTGTAAACCAGGCTAAGCATAGAGTCAGTTGCTATAGTGGAAATCTGAAGAATTGCATTTCTTTGCACTCCAACATTGGCCTCTTTTTCGACGCAAAAGGTTGCTAGTCACCTGAAATGAGGAATTAAGCAGGAGGAAACCAAAGTCTTAAAAAACCAAGTTGCACAAGAAAGACAGATTTTTTTTTCCAGATTTCAAGAGGTCTTCAAAAGAGGGTCTGCAGTCCCAGGGGTCTGTGGAGGCACTGCAGGGATCCATGACTTTTTGGGTTGACAAGGCGATCTTTTAAATCATCAAATATTTGTTCCAAAATATTTCTATTTTCACTCATAAAATTTGGTGTTATACATTTTAGTCAAAAATGAATGTAAACTGAACAGAACGATGTATATGTGTCTATACATGGAAATAGAAGGGTCCTGCTCTGTCTCTTTATCAGTTAGGGGTTCCTTGATCTGAAAAACCTTGAAGACCCCTGCTGTAAGGTGAGAAATCAGTGGGGTATTTCAACATCAGGATTATTAAGGTTGAGTACTACTTCTATGACCTCAGTTAAATGACCCAGGAGTCAATTACAAATGAAATTCTGACTGATGGGTTGAAACAAGTTGCTGCAGCACTATTATGTCAATAGAAATCAAAAAAGCAGTGACAGAAATGCAGTCAATTCTATTCAGCAAAAAATGAAATGGACTGCTAGTTCTAGTTAGCACTTGCATCTGCAATAGGACACTCAGCCACACCATCATCAGCTGGGACATGCTGATGTTGATGCAGATTTTAATTCCTAAGGGTTGAACATGTTTAAGGAATAGTAATGCTGATGTAGCTTGGATCTGTGAAGCTTTTAAATGAATGTCAGATCACTGGGAATGAGAAGTGGTGAATCTGATAAAAAGCCCCAAAATTTGAGAAATTAGAGTTTGGACAAAAGTCCAGAGGAATGTCAGTTGCTCTGTGAGGTTTACTGAGCTGGAACCGTGCTTCAAACCAAATGTTAACATCAGTATGCAAATATAATCAAAGCCACACTGCATTGGATGATTCAAAATGTTAACACTGATAATTTGGAAAATGAAAAAGCAAGGACATAATCTTTAATATATATTTATATAAAATCTTTCCTAAGATAAGTTCAGTTTGGGCAGTTGAATTCAATCAATTATGATACAGATAAATAAGTCTAGACCTTTTATACTGTAAAGAGCAGATGCCCAGACAGTCAAGGCCTCAAACTGTCATGCAAGAATAATAAGGCACAGAATAAAGAACATGCATTGCACTGGGCCAATGCTGATAAATGCTTGATTGTCGTTATTAAATCTGCAGCAGCTCGACTTGTACCAATCTGTATCCTTTCTGTCTGTCTTCACACATAAGTGACCACTGATGTTTGCTAATGAGAACAGAAGCTGAGAGTGAATGTGATCCTGACACCAGTGGGTCCTTTCCTTGGTGTAAGTCATTACATCTATCATGCATCTCGTTGTGACTTAATGTGAATACCCCCTTCCTCCTCAGAGTCAGGCCTGAGTGATTGAAGCGAATGCTACAGTAAAATTAGTCATGAAAAAGCACAACAGAAAACTCAAGTGGGCCCTTCAGTGAAGGCAGGTAGAACAGAATGCTTAAGAGACAACTGCTAACAATAGCTGGGTGGCTCAGGTTTCACAGACAGGAACAAAAGGATTATTTTAAAAAATGTGAAGAGCATTACAAAATGGCTCCACTTGCCCGTTTTATGCCCAGGGATTGACTCATGTTACAACCTAGTAACACGATTTTCATGTGACCTGGACTTGATCCTCTGGTTTTGAAGCTGAAATTGAATATGCTGTGTGAAAAGAAAAACTTGCAAGAGGGCGACTCTAAGAGAGGAGAAGAATTGAGCGATTGAGTGCAAATGAAGATATAAATTCAATACGTACCCACAGCATCAATTTAAAATGTTTAACAGAAGCCTGAGAAGGAAAGATAATTGATTATGGGGGAGAAGAAAGTAACTTCCTCAGTTTTGGACTGCTACCATGATAAACCCATTAACCCCTGTTTTATAATGTGAGGCAACTTAATAAATTCAATGCACACTTCATGAGTTTATGAAGAAATGCTCTGTTAAACAAGAAACTGTTGTGCTCCAACACCATCCAGATAACCATTCGGGTATTAAGCTAATAACCGTGCCGTTCAGGGGACGTTTAACACAATGCTGCTTGGCCCAGCTGTCCTTAAAGCATGTTAATTAGGGAAGGAATCAATTAAGGCGCTGTCGCTGTGGAAACCTCAGTCGGGCCGTTGTAGGATTGTTTGTTGGCCGTCTTCCAAGGCAGTTTGTGGGTTTGTTTTGACTTTGTCAGGGCTGCAAGAGTGCCAGAAATTTCTATTCAGTGTATTTGGTGGTGGGTTCTACTTGTTAAATCCAAAAGTAGTAAACTTAATAGTGATCTTTCAATAACCTGGTGCAGAAGCAAATTTCCAATTTGCTCTTGGAGCTAATGGAGAAGTGATAAATAATCCAATACAGGCTCTAAAAGAACGTTGAATGCCAACTATGCATTGAAAAGCTTTGCTCTCTATACCTGCTTTCTGACAGAAAAAAAAATGCTGCCGAGGGAAGACCAGCTTTGGGTGTCAATGAGAGTTTACTAAGGCCCCTTCTGAGACTCTTACTGAGTAGAAGAAGTCCACAAACAAGGGCAGGGCTAAAACACGTTATATATCAGTTACATTCAATGATGTTGCTATGACGACAGCATTTTCTATTATTTAGTACCATATCAATAAGGACGTCAAAAGAAGTCATGGAAAACAACCTTTCAAGTACTATTTTCTTGATCTTTCAAACATCCACATGTTGTATATTAGAGCAAGTGGGCAGAATATTTCAATTGCATCAGCCTTGATGAAACATACAAAATAGAAATGGTTCTTTTAAGTTACAGGGACAAATGTCTTTGTTCTCACATGATTCAGTCTTCAGTCTTTTGGACATGTTCAACAATGTGAGTTGATTTGATAGGGTTTTGCTGCACAGGTGGCCTTTTATCACTGAATATGAGCTCTTGCACAAAATATTTGGACTTTTTGAGGTTAACCAAAACAGCTATTCATGTATCTCTAATAAACCAAGTCTTAGCACATCTTAAGGTGATCTTTACTTTTAGCAATAATTATTGATGCAGCATTCTCATACAGTGACTAATCAGCTGTGCAGTATTTTAAGGCTTTGATGGAACTGATGATACATCCAAAATGAGTGGTAAGTTCTTTGTCTAAGCCCCCTTCTCAAGAAAACGGAGGCATTTCTTTGCAGACCTGTTTGACTTAATGGTGGATCAAACATTTTTTCTTTCTTCCAGGTCAAAAGTGATTACTAGGCTTGGACCAGGTTCAAAAATCAAACGCATCGAGGGGAGCACCAAGTAGTCTGAGCACTTTGAAGTTAGCTTTAAATGTATAGCGCTTGTAAGACACATGTATCATCATCATAATTTTTCTCACGTTCCCACTGTGCAAGGCGGCCTGTGTTCACTAGATTGTGTCAGAGAAACATACATCTTTGCATACTTGCACATCTTGGCATTCCTGTTTATATATATGTATACATATATATATAATATTATTATAATTATCAATACTACTACTACAGTTACGGTAGTATTTGGAAGGAAGCAGGGATAGATACTTAAATCATTTATTTAAGGAGAAGCGGTGGGATTGCATAGGTTCTGACTCCTTTTCACTTTTTTGAACATGCGTTACATTGTTTTTCTGTTTTTTCACTTTTTGTATGTCTAAAAACCTAAAAAAAAATCAAATCAAAATCAAAACTGCATGTACATCAACTTCAGTCCAAAGTTCAACCAATGAACCCGTTTTTTTTTTTCTTATTTATTAGATGGAAAAAAAAATCTAAATCAGTTTTAATACCTTCAAAGTGTTCACACAGGAAAGTGTAGCTTGCACTTGTACAGGCAGTCAAGAGGCTGAGGCTGGATGGGTCGAAAAAAAAAAAAAAAAAACAGATGCCAGCCTTCATACTCTTGATGTGCCTTGAAATCACCTCTGGCATCCAAAGACAAATCAGGTATTCCAACAAGACTTCAAATTAAACCCCAAATCTTGAAATATTCTCTCCTTCTCCCCTCAGCCTGCCAGCTCTGTCTCCCCTTTCTCTCTTTTCAAAAGCATTCCTCGGTCAGAGGATGATGGAGCAGGTTTGAAAGCATCAAGGGCGGCATTCCTGCATGTATTTGACTGAATCCTAGTCACACCAAAATCTGTACTGCCAGGAGTAACCAATCACTCTTTGAAGGGGCTGTAACCACAATGTGTGTGTGTGTGTGTTTCCCACCTTACTCAGGAGGCTGATGTTATTACATATAATATCTTTTTGTGGTCAAGTCTAATTATTATATGAATATATATGTCTCTGTATGAAAGTATGCACTTATAATACTGCCAAAGAACATGTGCTCTCTTTATTCTTTGACGATTTTAGCAGTATCACCTCATTGAGGCAGAGTTGTGGTTAAAACTGAAAATGTGGACAGAGAAAAGGAAAGAGGGAAAGAAAATTTGGAGGAGACTAAAGGAAAAAGTGACAGCAGTAATCTGTAAAAGACTGCAGACTGACTCCAAATTTTTACTTTAAAATCAACCCCTCTCGCACAAACTGCACGGACCATAAATGGTTCTATATGAAGCAAACTCAAGTTGTTTCCCAACTTCAGGGGACAGAATAAAGATGCTTTTTTTGTGCATCTCCCTGCTCAAACTTAAAGAAAACAAGTATATCTATTTAAACTGAGACAGAAACCAGGGAAAAGAACAATCTCCTGAGGAGTTTAGACAACCTGCCAACAAAAGTGGCTATAGTAGGCTGCCCTATGAAGCCATGCAAAGTTCCTTATTCTAAACAGGGCATGACCTTTTGTTTGTGTGCACAGTTGTTGCCTGTTTCTAAAAAAACTGGTCACAATAACTCTTGAACAATGTACATCTGATTACTGACAGAGAAAATAGAAAAAAAGTTATGAATATGAATGGAAGTCAAAACTTATTCAAATATGTAATTAAAATAAACAAGCAAGTTTCTGTTGTTGTCCCTTTCCATGGTCAAAATAGGAGTCAATAAAAGCTTTTTATTCAAGCCAGATGCACATATCTTTTGCCTTGTTGACTTTCAAATGTCAAATTTATATTGGCCTGATTTAGTTTAATTCTTAACAGATTTATCACCACCACATCACACAAAAGATCTAAACTTAATACACTTTCCCTGTCAAAGAAAAACAACCAGCTCATGCTAAAACAATACAGAAATAAAAATGTACCACTACATTTGCCAAGAGAAACTCACTCAGTGACCACATGCACCTCTGCCTGAAACCATACAAGCCTCAAATATGTTATCCTGAGGAAACAAAAGTTTTATTATCTTTCATCTGGTTCTGCATCAATGTACAAGTAGTGGATACTGCTTAGGCTTGCTGATGGCAGCTATGATTTACAAAAGAAAAACACTGGGCTTGTTGTAAGGGGAAAATGATTGTGACTCATGACTTCTGGGTTACTGAAAGTAAAATATTGATAAGTCTACTTCAACATGAAATTGCCAGTTTGCCCTGAGTACAGCTATACAATGCTCAATTTAGTTTAGTGGAATTGCAAAATGCTGGATGGTCATAATTTAAGGCATCAACATGAGGGAAAGTAGTTGATGGTTTGTTTATGCAGAAATGCCCCTAGCTCTAAAACTGAAGACAATACAAGACTTTTTTTCATCCAAGGAATGCAGGAAAACCTTTTTTTCCGTGTCAGGAGGTGTGAGTTAAAACAGAATGACTTCCTGGCTGCTTTCCTGCTACAAATTGACTCTTCCTTACCAATAACCTTAATCCTTGTCAGTTCTTTTTTTAAAAAAATCTGTTTGAAATCCAAAAACATAAACTTCTTTCATTTAAAATAAACTTGTACTCTTCCAAGGAGGTCTGAGTAATTCTTTGAAAGCTGTTATGGTCCTTAGTACAATAACAAGGATACACACCCTTGCACTACAAGCTTGCACAAGCTGACTCTTTATTTAACCAAAAGTGACATTTTATTGGCCATGACCTCATGTAACCCTCATGAGTCAATCATAGCTACACACCGAGACATTTGGCTTTCACACCCTGCTCTTCTCAGGCATCAAACGAGGCAGATTGTGCGAAACGTATCCACTGGTGAATGAACTTGGTTTCTGTCTAGCACATGATGGAGATGTTTTAAAACGTGTGAGCATTTGAGTGACACCAGGAATTGAGAGCATGTCTCAACAGCAGCTACCTGACTGATAAAAAGTCTGTTGCCGAGATGTGAGGGGTCGACAGTCGGTGAACGCTGCTGCAGGGAAGCAGACTTGCAGACTTCAAATTGAGGAGAGTGGTTGGTCTGAGGCAGCAGCCACAGAGTTCAAAGAGTCTCTTCTAATAAAGTCCCAGGCCAGGTCACACATTATCAAAGCCAACGCAGTCATCACCTGCCCACATATTGCAGTTATCGATGTAGGTCATATATTACCTGAAACTCTTATGTTGAGCATATGGGATGAAAACTTCATAAATAACATATGATGCTATTTTCATGCAATATTTGCATTACTGCTAGAAGTTGAATTAAACAATGAATGGATCTGTCTTGTGTGTTTTTCAACAAACGGACAGGATGAAAGATCATAGATACGTGTATACGCAAGTAACTACAGGTTTTGGAACTCAAACGTCACTGCTTGGGCAAAAAAAAAAAAGCTGCTGATGTCACATGTCATCATGACATTATGGCATTAGAGCATTATTGCTTCGGTCCGTATTATTTTTAACATTGATGCAAACATTTCTAAGTTGCTTATTTCTTTATGTTAATCTTCTGACTTATGTTGAAGAGCAAACCTCGTTATTGATCCGAACAAAAATTCCTGGTGCCATGTTTGGATCTGGCAGGATTGGACAGTAAGACAGGGATTCATTCTGATTGACTGGCACAGGTTTTATGGATCTGGTATGCTTAGGGTCACACTTTTGGACAGATTTTTGGACCAGTCTCCATTCTCCCCTGCAAGGCTTGGGTGACTCTCCCTTACTCTCTGTCTCTTTCCTGCACCTGCAGCTCCTGCTCCTGCACACCTGCTGACGCATGCAGTAGCCACTCTTAAGCTCTGTGGAGACAGGAGTCAGACACCAGAGTATTGCTGCCACCACAGTGGTACATTGGCCAATTAAGTATTTTTGAATGTTTCTTGTGACCCTTTGTGTCTTTTTCTGTGACTCACTGCATTTATTTCCCCCTTTTTCCTCATGTGCCTCCCCGCACCAAGCCCTGCCTCACTGCGGCTCTCACTCTCTGGATTTCCTCAGAATCATAACATGCCGGATATTTTGGTGTCACTTTTGTGCAGTGGGAGGAGGTAGAGACAATCCAGCTAGCCTTACTTGTCCTCTATCCTTGAAACTGATCATATTGATTTGATCTGGGACTTTCCGGGCAAACATCCACCTCTAATTGAATCCATTTTTATAGGCTATAATCCAAAATGGAAATGCGTAAAATAGAATAACTACACCCCTGGCCTAACTTCAGTAACATTCACACAGAAGCCTATTATCCCTTTGTCAGAGCTATGTGCCGCAAAATGAAGTCACATTTGTTAACTCCATATTGAAATCAACCACTGTATTTATAAAACCAAACCCATAGAGAAAATAAATGTGTACCATTGTTAATTTAGGGGAAAAAATAGTTCCTCCTCATTGAATTTTCAGGGGCTTTGCATCTCATTCTGTTGATAAAACAAGTTTGTAATAATTGAAGCTTGAGTTCAATAAGTTTGGTTGCAGTGGGCAGTCTCTTTGCAGTATGGTTGCCACAGCAGCAGCAGCAGAGCTCCTGTGAAGGCCAGCTCCATCATCTCCTTCAAGTGGAAAGAATCTGTCCCCTCCCTCTGACGAACTGCCAGCTTAGCCCGCGCACTCTCTTCATCCCTGGACTCCACTCCTTTTTAAAGCCCAAACCCTGTCTGACTGCTAAAAGATAAAAGAGACGTGGAGTGTAAAGGCAGACTGGAGTCACAAGTCTGTGGTGTATGTGTTTTTATGAGTTAAGATTTCTAACAAACAATTCTCACTAATATGAATACACAAGAAGTCCCTGCAGTGGCTGATAGATCCGCGTATCGACTGGAACAACAAATGCTTGCTGTGAGAGTGTGCGGGTCTTAAAAAACAAGTCAGTGTTTTCAGATTGGGAGTGGCAGGGAGGGATACTGGCTGAACAAAACAGCCCAGCAGCAGGCAAACTCATCAATCAGACACACAACTGGTCTCTCTTTACCAGATCTTATTCTTTAGTTTTTAACCTCCCAATAAAAATTAGACTATTTCTAATCAGGCCATCTGAGTTTTGTCATGTGCATCAAAGGAAAGCAAAGCATATAAACTGTGAGATTGTTTGCCTGGTTGTTTTTCTCCTCTCTGCAGTGTGCTGCCACTGATATATGAATTTAGCAAAGTGAAAATTGACAAACAGACAAATGATCTAGCCTGCTCCTCACATGGAAACAGATAGACCATTGTAGAAGAAATCCACACCCAAAAACAGCTGGACTGATGGCCTTGGATCAAAATTCCACTTTGAAACGTTTATTATCCACATTCGCAATATTTACAGGCAGAGAGAAAGAGTGCGGGGAAAAGGAGAGTCAGGATAGATACACAAGGGAAGAATGTAACTTGGCTTACACATTTAATCCTGCCCTTTATGAGAGGCTTAATTATAAGGGCTTCTCCTGTGTGTGTTCGTCAGTTATTTTCAGCCCTAAAATATTCTACATGGAGATGTTTTGATGTGAATGTACAATTGTGTGAGTGTAACTCCTGTCGGCAACCACTGTTTGCATGTGTGTGGTTTAGAAATGTGCTTAGGTTTCTATGCATAACACACACACACTCGTTTCGTTTGCTGTTGTGAGTGCTTTAAGAGGGGAAAGCCATGAGTAAAGGAGAGGTCAGAGTCTGTGATATATCAGCAGCAGTTGCCCAATCCTCTTAGTGCAGCAGCGTTCTGGGTTGAACTACTCTACCAGTGGGTAAAAATATACACGTCTTAACCCCACTAATCCCGGAAATGGAGGTTATTCGAATTTTGAAAAAGCTCAGATTAGGGACTGACTGATATACCTGTAATACCTTTTAAATCAAAACAGAGAGTTTGAATGGTTTATACAATCAGACTACTTTCTCTGAGAATAATTTTTGGAACTAGTTGAAGGATTAAAGAACACAAACACACAGACAATCAATTGCACTTTCAACACCTCATAAACTCCAGCCTTAACCCTGAGGAGACCATAAAAAAACGTAAATACAAGTCCTTAAACTGGTAAAGAGGGATCTGTTTGAATAGGAAGAAGAAGAAATACTGGCGTCATTTATCTTCTGTTTCGCTTTTTTCTTCTGTCAAGGTCAGTTTTTTCTGTTTAACAGTATGTTGCCAGACTCAGACTCTATTCTGCCATTAAACAACAACAGCAATTCAAAAAAATACATCACATGTTTAAAAGAAAAATGTGCCCAAGATGTTATCAGTAATACTTTACTTGCAGGCATTGCTGATGAGTTAGAACACTTCAATTGCTGATGAAATACAAAGTGCTCTAGAAAGAAGGGGCTGGCTCGACTGTGTTTTGTGTAGCTGAGGCTAAGCCGTACCTTGATAAGTGAGCTGAGTGAACAAATGTGTCTGATAAATCAAAGTCTGAGTTGAATTTTCCATAATTTGAACACTTAGTGAATTTACGTCCCATAAAATCTTTTAAACGGCCCATTAAATTCAAATATACCTCCACAAACAAGGACCCATGTGTATCTTGAAGGAACATGCTGCTTTCATGGTTAAGAAATGTTTCCCCTCCAGGTAGAACAACATATTTCATGTCAACAAATGTAGTCATGATCTACTCCTACAGGGATGGACTCTGAACTACCCTCAAGTTAAATTTCTTTAAAATAAAAGTTATACATGTTTTGCGATTGGCTTTTGAAGCATTCTTAGGGTCTGAGAAACACTGATGCTTTAGAACTTAATTTTTCTGGTCCTCCTTCATTTTTTCTAACAGGGAAAAACAGTAATTGGTTTCTTTTGTGGCTCACTTAGCCACAAACCGTTTCACTACACTCACATGTCGACACAGGATCAACACAGTGACAGTTGTAGTGTAAGACTCCATTAATAATCCGAGGCATGATAGTCATACAGCTTGGGGTTATGTTACCAACTGATTATAGATTTCATTCGAGCAATCACTGAGGCAAGTCATGACCCAACCGTGGAGTCTGCACGAACAAATGTAACAACTGCAAGGATCAATAGTGCGTCATGTCTGTGAACTACTCCCTCCTGATTAAACAGCAATTAACTTTACAGCCTAAAAGACACCAAGGGTGTCCAATAAAGTTTGTAATTTGGAGAGGGATCCAGATGGGCTTGCCAGAATCAATCTGAAAAAGAGCTTGTTTTGTGAACTGACTGGCCCACCTGGAAAGAATCTTATGTAATGGACCTGTCTCCAAACATCTGTTGAGGCCTGTGTTGCATGGTTAAAGACAGCCAGAGAAGAGTGTGTTCTCGGAGTTAGCAGAGACACAGGTGATGTTTTTACGGTTTGTTGAATATCAGTGAAATATGCATATGAATAATGACACACAGGAATAAGGGCACCTACATTTAGATAACCAGCTAGATTCCTTTACTTAACTTACTTCCTCACTCTGGAAAAAAATGCTGCCCGTGCTTAACCAAAACCTGAACAGGTACCATGTGACTATTTACTTTTACACTCAAAAATCACTGAAAGGCAATCAATAGAGAGCAGTGAAGAGGAAGGCATTTTAGAATGCTGTAATGAAATTAGGGGGCCAGCTTTTAAGCCTACCATGAGCCTTTTTAGTGTTGAATTGTTTTAGCTAAATATAGCTGTTGGTAGAGGATCTAATTCTGAGAATAATCAGTTTGGAAACTAACCAGGGATAGATGCATTCAAACTACAGGAAGAATTTTTTTTCAAACAGATATTACATTTTTATGCAGATATGTTGCAAAGTTTGATGGTTATTTGGGGTAGTTTATTGTAAACAAACCATAATTCTGTTAAGTCCTGCATGACATTGCCAGTGCATATCTGTGTTGGACTGTTTGAGATTTAACTCAGAAAGTCTGCCACAATATGCACTTTAACTCTCTGTGATCATTGCTCTTATCTGGTATAAACACAAAGCTCCCCCGCCCAGTCTCGATTCAAGGTACGCTTTTCAACCTTGTAAATGTCAACAGGACACCTGCAAAACTCTGCAAGTTACCATGACAACAAGGCATTTGACAGGGACCATGCACAATGGGATGTTGTGGTCTGACAGAAATGATCTTGAGCTGTCAGAGGCAGACAGGTGGACAGTCTGGCAGGGAGATTTATGTCTCGATATGAGAAACGTGAAAAGAGATGGGAATGAATTAAAGGACGGACATGGGAAGGAAAAAGGAGGTGGAGGTAAGAGGATGTGTACAGATCATGACAGAGTATTTTCATGTTTTATGGCTTAAAGGGAGGGAAAAGGGTTATGTTATAGAGACAAGGCATGTTGAAGGCACAGGTTTTAACGCAAAGAAGAGAGGAGCATCAGGAGTCAAACAGGAACCAAGAGTCAAATCAGGTGAGTGTGTGGTGCACTATCTGCAGCCATGATATTCAGTCCAACAAAAGGCACAGGCCGGCAGAGGGGAACCAAATCCTGGTCCGTTTGTCTCCTCAAATGGCCTCTAGGGACTGTGTGAAATGGCCCTTTTCTTCTTGGTCCTTTTCAGCGCTAAACCCCATCTACATGACAAACAGTGTCACTTTGAAGCTGCTTGTGTCGTCTCAGCCTATCTGTCACTCATTCCTGACCTTTTGCTCCCGCCTCTCATCTTTCTCTTTTTTTCTCTTACCACAGTAATTCATTTTTTTTATCTCCCTCCCATTCACCCCCAGTCCTTTTCACTTATCTTTGATATCTGCCTCTGTGCTCATAACAAGTCTTTGTTTCTCAGAAAAGTGGCAAGGACATCTCAGTAGTTTGCGCATGTGTTATATTGTTCCAGGCATACTAATTACAGAAGAGTCACATCAATTAAGACCCCGGGGTTGTTGGTACCAAAACTTCACTTCAATGTTTGATCCACTTCAAAGCTTTGTTTTTTGGACTGCTCTTCAACAACTATGAGCAGAAAAAAGCTCTCACTAAGTCTGAATAACTTTTGATGTTCCATTGAAATGAGTTATCTTTTTTAATCTATATTTAACAAGAAATAAACAGACAGGTAAACAACTAAACCACTCATAAACTTCCCCTTTCCTTGTTAACACATTTATAGGCACTGCAGCAAACTGTTTCTTGTGAGTCGCAATTAATATGTGACAAATGAATAACTTAAACAATAACTTAATTTCATCTGAAAGGCTATGTCTTTCATGTCAATACAGCGGCATTTATGTATATGAGCATTCACATGTTTACCTGGTTGAAGCGCTCCAGCCTCTCTTTCACCTCAGCAAGTGTAGGGTTTGGGGTGCGAACTTTGACTTCTGGGTTATGCCGCTGGGCGTGCAGACCATTCCCAACAACTCTGCCTGTATAGCTGTGAGGGAAAAAAACAGGGAGTTAGACATTCAGAGAAAAAAAACAAAGATCTATTAGGTGTAAACCTCAAACAGAGGCAGACCTCTGATCAATCAGGACAAATAGTTTTACAACAGCCTTGTTCTTATGTCAATTTGTTTCTATTCTGTTGTTAATAACAGAGATTAATGCATTTGTTTTGTTTTTGTGAGAATCTTTAATTGTTCAAAGCAACAACATGTTATTATACATTATCAAGGGTCACAATGCTTAAAAATTAAGCTGTAATTTTGCAAAACAGACTCACAAAAATATACACGATTACAAGTCTGCCAAATGCACCTCTTCAGCATAAACTAAAAAACCAAAACAGCCTCATTAATTTACGACAAAACACAAAACTTGTCTGAAAAACTCTATCATGTGAAATATTTTGCATCAGTGCTGAAACAATTAATCAAACAAAGTCCAGAAAAACTGGATGTTGTTCCTCTCTGATTGAAATGCTACAAATGAAAACATGACTGCGCACAGCCCTGTAAAAAATTAAATTTAGAGACATGGTGAGCTGGACCCTTTAATCCCTGACTTCCTCTGTTGGTCTGCAGCTCAATGAGGATTATAACTGTTGATTTTGTCAGAGCTGTTTCTGAGCTGATGTCAGGGAGGCTAACATTTCTACCAGCTGTCTGATGCAGAGGCGAAGTGGGGGGGGGGGGTTTAGATAAATTTTTGGAAAACGCCAAGAATCATGGTGCATCAAACCACAGTTAAGACTCTGTAATGGATTGATTGGACATTTCCAGCGTGAATGGTAAAATGTCAGGACCAGGAAATGGATTACAAGCTTGCAGTGCTGGGTTGTGTATGAACCAAAGTTACACAATTTAGGAGAAGCAAAATATACACATACTAACAGAAGTTTGGTTCCTTTCACAGCATTCATAATGTTGCCATTGTTTATGCTATTTCTTTTTAATAACCTGCTGTGTGGAATACTTGATACTGCTGATTGGTCAAAACGTGGCAAGGCAACTGTAAACAGAAAAAAAGAGACTAAAGACAATCCGCCTGCACATGTAACACCTAGTTGGCGTGGAAGAGTCCTCTGCTTTCTCCTTTGCCTATTGAGGCTGTGGTAAAAAAAACATTACCTTGGGTAAGGATCAGGGGTTGACTGTTATGGATTTTAATAGGGTCAATGGCGATAATCCAGCACCCAATACAGGCTGCTGATTTTCTTGGGTCATTTCTTGGGGCCAGTGAAGCTTTTGCTCCCTTGATTTACATGACAGAAATGACACAATAAAAACAAATTTTACAGGTCTCAATTTCAAATTGAGCTTCTTTTATTGATCTATATTTAATACTGAAAAAAGATGGAAAAGAGAAATGTAATATGTTGTAAACAGCAGTAAAAGCTTAATCTTTGTTCAGCGTTATCAAACATGAATTATGATATAATTTTGAAGTTGCTTCACTCCGCAGTCTGCAAGTAAGGGAGGAGCAGGGCATGGTCTTCACGTGGACTGTAGTGTCTCCTGGAAACACAGAGCTGCCCGTGATGCTAGTCTTTACACATGCCAGGAAAAGTATATTGGTGAAACCACCCGGGTATCAGCTGATGCCAATACAAGTGAAGAATGCAGAAGTTGGCCTAATATATCAGCTGGCATGTATATCAGTCCCGCTTTAGTAAGCATACTTAAAATATTGGGAGGGTGTATAGCTAAGATAAGTAAGAGAGATGGATAATAATGATAAACAAGCAGGCTAATGCGCTTATTTGACTGGAAATAAACCATCTGCAACTATCCGAATCAGAAGGACTGTTACTTGAGCTGTGTATCAGCACCATATTGGCACTTTGCAAAACCACTTTTAATGAACAGCCCTCTTGAAATCAACATTTTTGGTCAACTTCTTAACATCTTCAGTTTGCATCTGGGTTAATAAGCAGGGTATGGTATAATGTAAAGGGTGAGACAAACCCTACTCATCGTGTCGGGGTTTTGATTTACTGTACCTGAACAAATAAATTTGTAAGCACAAAACTGGACTCAGGCCTCTATACTCTACTAGATTCATACGATTCTTCTTGGCAAAAAAGTCCTTCTTGGTTCTCAACCTTTAAGCACTTCTCCACATTTATGCATCTTGAGTGTTTACAGTGACAACTTGTACTTGTTGGAATAGTGATTATTCAGTGAAAAGCATCCAAAGAACTACTGACTATGGATTTCAGGGATCTAATACAGCAGCAGCCTGTCAGAGAGAAGTGCTGAGACACTATAACCTTTAGAAGTTCATCAGTGCCTTACAGAGAAAATGCACTTCAAAGTCCATTAATATTACAGAGAGGCTGTTGGTGTTAAAACTTACTCACCTTCCCTTGACTCTTTCTTTTTCACACTGAAACTGCTGCAGACATCTAAAGAACAAACACTTTCACTCACCCCGCCTCTTCCTGCTTTAGGCTCACACAAAATTATTCCACCAGTCCCTGATGTTCGACACCATGACGAACATACAGTTTGTTATTTCCCCCACAGCCATGATACTGCAATCTAAGTTAATTTGAGAAAAATATGTTGATGCTAATCTTTTACCATGGAGGAGGAATTAAATGACATTGGAGGGGAATGGCATGTACAAGCATCAAATCAATTTGGGTTTCCTGAGACAGTACAAGGCTAATAAAGTGATAATGGATTGTGTAAGTGAATGTGTTTGGATGGTGGTGTATGCATGCACGTGCACATGGTCTAGTGACTATGAGTTAATGCAGCCATAAAGTGCTGAGCTTGAAAAGCTCAGGCGTGTGATCTAAAGCGATGTCTTGATAAGGTCTGTGCTCCTTTAGCGTGCTGAAACAGCGCTTTACGCATCAGGCCCATAAAAATGCAAAAATGTTCTTGCTTAACCCTCTGCTGCTACACATTACTCTACATCCTCTTTGTGTTTATCTCCTCTACCTCCTTGTTTCTATTGTCACAGCAAAGTTGATCACCCCAAGCACACACATATGCACACACACACACACACACACACATCACTGCCTGCTTTGACAACAATTGAAGCTCTTAATTGCCAGCAGCTCTGAATCTTCTCATGTCAAGATGAAAACAATTGATAGCCTCTGGACTTTCAACTTTCCACCTCTGACACAAATGATAAATTGAATCAAACGACTCCCAGAGCAGTGGTTATAAGTGGGGGCTTGTGTGTTCAGGGGTGTATGCGTGTCTGTCTGCAGGCTTGGCTTGGGCTAACTGTGTTGGCGCGGAAATGAGCTCATCAGATGGGATGCTAATGAAAGGGAAGTGTCAGGGTGCGTTTGGCAGTGTGCTACAGGCCTGGGACATCTCGTTGTGGGGCTACGTTTGATTAAATGCAGTGGAGACGTGACAACTAACAGCAGGACGTCTCAGAGCTGATTACCTGGGAGGCACACAATTAAAGTTGCAGACTTATGGGTGGTTCAAGAGCACACATCAGATGTTTTCAAAAGATCCAAGCCAATGTCAATATAGCTCAGTTTCAAAATCATCCTCATTATGGCCTCAGGTCACAAGGAATTCAAGAATTAAGATTGTGAAAGTCTTGCAATAGATGAGACAGCATGGTGAATGACAGCTTTGTGCACACTTTGCGCTCAAACATTCCCAATGACTGCCTGCAGTCATTGTGAAGAACTACACATGTACAGCTTCTGATTCATGGCTCTCTGACTCCTTTCTATGGAAGTGACTCATTTCCATGTAATACTCAATTGATGTATGCTCTTAAAGGAAGCCCAGTCCATTTTTATCCCCTATACCCCCACATGGCCTCAAACTGAACTGTCTTGATCTTTTGAAGGCCTGCAGGAATGCTTGAGGGCTGCATGGCAGAAAACAAAAAAATGAAATATTCATCCTTCAAGGTGTACTGAGAGATAACTAAAGATAAAAAAATCTGCATTTTGAGTGTATTTATGTGCATGAATAGCTTTGTGTATATGCTGTAAACAAAGCTAGACTATATCATGAATACAAACACTTCAGGGATGGGTAAACTTTTGATAGAGGGTGTATGGAGAAGGTCTGCTGGAGGAAAAACAGAAGCTTGGCCCCAGCATGTATATTCAGCTCTTAATGGATAATGCAGGTAGGACGGGAAGTACACAACATCTCACCAGGGATTTACTTAGCTTGGTTACATTTTCAATTTCTTCTTCTTTTCTTTAATGTTGTACTTGGAAATACAAGCATAAAATAACCTGTGTCACACTCTACTGAAATGTAGGTGTACATAAACTGCCTTGTTAAAAAAAACAAAAAACAAAACTACCACCTGAATTTAACTAAGCAAATAAGTACAAGCCTCCTAGTGGATAATTACTGCATGGGCAATTATCTTTCAGCTGGCAACAAGTTTTTTAACCCCAGCTGATGCAATGAGTAACTTCTTATTTCTTAAGCAACCGTGGTGAAAGACACATTCTGTAGTCATGGAAAAAATGCTAGATTTTTTTAAGAAGGGTCAAATCATTAGCATGCATCGAGTAGAGAAAACATCTACGGGGATTGCAAAAACTACTAAAATTCCAATGCCAACGCATTGTTAAAAACTGGATGGATGGTGGGGAGCCATTTTTGTCAAGAAAGAAATGTGGTCTGAAAAAATCCTGAATGATCGGGATTGGTGATCACTTAAACATTTGGTGAAATCAAACTGAAAAAAAAAATGGTAGAGCTCTGGGGTATTTTTAGTAGTAAAAGTAAGAGTATTTCCAAACGCACAATGCAAAGGGGACTCAAAAGATTGGGATTGGATAGTTGATTGGCCTTGGGAAAACACTTATCAGTAAAGCTTTCCAGAAAAAAATAAAACACTTCAGTTTGCTTGAAAGCATAAAGATTGGATACTGGAGGAATGGAAGAAGGTCATGTGGTCTGATGAGTCCCTGTTCCAGAGCAATGGGTGCATCAGGGTAAGGAGAGAGGCAGGTGAAGTGATGCACCCATCATGCCTGGTGCCTACTGTACAAGCCTGTGGGGGCAATGCCATGATCTGGGGTTGCTTATCTAAGCTTATCTTAACAATGCCAGTGCTGTAATCAAAGCTAAAGACAGTCTAACAAAATGTTAGAGTGATTAAACTTTTTTTGGCCAAGCAGTAACTTCCTAACATGACACGTCAGACGGACAGTTCCATCGATTCACCAAGGGGTTATTGCACAAGCCCATCTGGGAAAGAGTTGCTTGCAAGTGTTTTCAGAGGCAGGACCTAAAATAAATACAGCAGCTGGTGATTGGACGACCGTTCTGCTCCACACACTCATCACAGACCAATCCACATCAAGTCACTGTATGAAGTAGCTGGTCAGAAGAAGATCAAAAACATAGTTTCTTGTCAGAAAGACTTAGAGTGACGTTTTCCGTTCATCTTTTAAAGAAGAAATTGAGTCTATTTCTGGTAAAACTGCAGCTATTGACGTGTCCACGGAGACCGCCTCATTCGCCGCCATTGTTTTCAAACATTCAGGCGCTGTTGTCACATCTGCAGCTCAAGCCTCTCTTCTCTGATTGGGCTAACCACTTTTGTCTCAGGTGAGATCGTTTGTCTTTGGCTCTTAGCAAGATAGAAATGCAGAATTTCAGAAAATGAAACAGGCAGGTCCATCTTCCCTGCAAGGTTAATAACTTCCTACAGGAAAGAAATATTTTAAGTTAAAAAAAACAGAGACAAAATAAAATAAGCATACATCAGATAGACCTGTTGTATTGTAATTCATCTGATTGTCTAATTACATTCATACTACAGGCTGTCTGCAGAAATCTTTGCCAAGATCCCTTTGAATAATGAGATAACGTTCAGTATCTGCCAAGGAGAAGAATGGCTGGACTTGACATCATCGCTGACATGATTAAAGGCAGTTTTCTTCTTATTTTTGACATGCCTCACAGATGTTACACAATGAGTTTTAGGCTTTTTGGGTTGTGCACCAAGAATTCTGACTTTGTGCACTGTCGATCTGGATATTTTCTTCACTTATTGGGCTCGATAGTTTTTTACCAGCTCCAAGCAGGACATTACAAAAAGTAGTTCATTTGTTCAAGGTCATGATGCAGCATATTATCAGGACAACATGAGAGCATAATGTTGAAGTATTCTGAGAGAAGATGTGGGGGCAAAGCAGACAAAAATAGTTGAGCAAAGTCACCTGTGAACACGCTGAAATAGAGACTACATTATTGGTATTGTTATTATTTTTGGTCTTTGGAGGACAAAGAATATACACAACAAACAAACCTAATATTAGATGGATGATTTGACATCATCTAAAAAAATTTCACCTCCATCCCAGAAGAACAGCATCACTCTGTGGGAAACACTGTATGCCATTCCTAATGATTTCATGAGGCATCTGCCGGTTTGTAAACATTTCTGGAGAAAGGGTAGAAATATGCTGTGTTTTCTAAATCACAATGAAATAAGGCCATGAAGGTAGAAACTCCTCTCTTTTTGTCTCCGAAGTTTGTAAAATGTCAGCTGTATTACAGACTAGTACTCAAGTTGAAAATCACCTCTCAGTAAAAGTCAGGTTTGCCTTGGGGCAAAGTCTCCGGCAAAACAGAGGGTGAAATATTACAGGAACTCTGTGTATATGTGCGTGTGTGTGTATGTGTGTGTGTGTGTGTGTGTGTGTGTGTGTGTGTGTGTGTTTGTGAGTGAGAGATTGAGCGTACACGTCTGTCAGTAAGGTGTCATTACAGTTAAAAAGCATGACATTTAGATATCAACAAAAAAGAACCATCTGCACTATATAAACGAACCACTAATAATAACCGACTGATGATGTGATTCATGATGAGTTTACAGTCATGCCTTTGGGAATTTATGTTTATTTATTTAATTGATCAAACAGCAGTGTTTTTCCTCATCAAGAAGATAAGACACGAAACATTTACTTTTCTTTTTTTGTTAGTCACATTCGTGTTCCACTTTCTTCATGTAACCTGAATGGGGTGATTGATTTCTCTGACACAAACACCAGGCTGAATGGGGTAAAGTGAGGAGGGGGAAATGTCAATGAGCGATGATTAAGAGGAGCGGAGGTTGTTTTCATCAGGGTAAGTGTGAGTATTTTTGTGGCTGTGGGTGGTACCATATCAGCAGAGGAGGGCATTGGATTAGAGTTGGTGGTACTGCTGTCGGAGTAAACAGCAAATTGTCAGTTTATCATGATTAATAAAGGCTCCCCCAACCCTTCAGGCTGTTGTGGGTACACAAGACTGAGCATGTGTTGAGTCCTGTGATTAATTCACAGTGGGTGGTGCCAGCTGTAGTTTTTTAAACATGTCATGTTTCAGAATTTTTACTAATTTTTCTAATTCTGTTTCATTTTAGCTCACTGCTGCTGTTTTTTAATCTTTTCCCTCATTCAAGCAGTTCCAACTTTTTGCATCACGTGTTCTCTCTGTGGTAAAGTCCACTAAAAGAGTCAAAGTCCCTGCCTCCAGGCTCTTTATTTCACACGGTAATTGCAATAAATAAATACTTTTGTCCACCGTTAACACTTTTGTAGAACTGCCATCAAGTTTTCAAACAGATGTCTCATGAGGTCTACTGAACATGTCTTCAAAGAAAGCATGCTGTTCACTAGTCCAAAATAAATTCAAATTATACAGTCCACACACTTAAAATTACATTTTATATTTCTTTTCATTTCCTCCCTCTTTAAATAAAGCCCCGGCCAAAGTTAATTCAGGAAGACTCACTTTGCTAGCTCTGCCTGTTGTTTATTTCTCATGTGATTCTGCACTCTCTGCTCTCGTGCATGCTCTCCAATAATTTCCTGCCGTCATTGGAGATCAGCTGTTCTCATCAGCTGCTCACATTGATCTAATAGCAGCATCATGACACACCCTCATTGAAAATCTTTCATATTTCTGTTGTCTTTTCAAATATTACTTTTCTACAGCCTCAAGGTTTTTCACATTGTCCTTAAATGCCCCTCTCCATCTGCCCATCCTAGTCTGGTCCACACAGTTTTATAGTTTTAGCCTCTTCAGATTCATCAGCCCCAGCAGGAGTCATCAGCCACCTCATTTACCAGAGTCTGGACTCCAGCAGGAGATAAATCTTGCTACTCAAAGAGGACACCAATTACTATATGTCACTACCAAGTCTAGGCATCAAAGACTTCCTGACATGACTGAATTATTACATCCTATCTTTTATTAAGAATATATCTGTGCTTCATTGACTCATCATACCAGATAAGAAGGTCTAAAATACTTCTGAGCACCTTTGAACAGCATACAGTGCATAAAACCTTTATTACAATTGCATGTCAGAAACAGTCCTCATTTGCTGCCAGGCTTTGTTCTTTCAAACTGAGCCTATAACAGCTCTGTACCAGCATCCAAGTGTGTGTATTTCAAAGTGAACGATGCCATTGTTGTTGTATGGGAGGTAAAAACACACACACACACACATTTAAGAGATGTTGCCTTTTTTGATTGCCTATAACAACATACAGACTTGTATTTTTCAAAGCACACCTTTCTCAAGCTAGGGCCATGATGCTTTTATTTTCTCTAGAATTCACTTGCTTTATTAAGGGCGTAATTTTCATATTAGTCTTCAAAACATTATAACCTTATATTGCCCACAGTTAAGCTGAGCCCATTACCACGTAATATATAGCACGACAACTCTCTTCCTGGAACAGGAGGACCTGGAGTCACAAGTGAGGCCTGCAGTGAGATGAAGGGAGGGGTTGAGTAGATGTTTGTAGCCAGCTAACTTTACGAGCAGCGTTTGGACATGCTGAAATACTCTGAACAGGAGGTTTTGTTCTGAAAGGCCAGACTGTTCTCACACACACTGTGAGCTTAGCAGCCATTCACAGTTCTAACACTGAGAACACATGAACCAGCAACTGGTCAAAAGCCACTTAGCAAACATTTAATCAACATGACATATGTGAACATGCCGTTCCTCGGACAGTAAAGCTGAACATGTGCAATCACATCCGTGATGTTATGCAAGCCTGCTTCCCATAAAGTGATGTATGTGAACATACACAGGACAGTGATGTAAAAGTCCTGTGGTGGGTCTGAGTTTATCATAGGCTCTCAGTGATAAACACATTGAAAATAAATATTTCAAACATAATGCTTTACATAAAACTAAACACTTGCAGGTTTTTTCCAGCTTTGGTTAAAGGATGTCCAGAATCCTGGCACTTTAAACTGTAGCTTCCTCTTTAATAAAGTCATTGTTATTACAAGGGAAATGCTCAGATAATAAAATGTACACAGGGAAAAAACAAGTACATCAACAGAGGTCACTGACAGGGCAGGCAAGCTCCAACAGGGTGCTTATTCCTATCCTCATACCTCTGCTTCAAGTTCTTTTTCTGCTTCCTCTTGACACCTCAGCCTGCTACCACAAACTCCATGAAACTTTGATTTGTCTCTTTGTTCTTCTATAACCCAGCTGGTAGACGCATGAACATGCAAAGCACCCCGAGTATCTGTAGTCTCTTGGAAGCCTTTGCAGTACCTGGAGCGTGCAGCTTTGGCTTGATTTGACTTTCTCACTTTTTCAACAGCTCTATGTTTTTCTCCCTCTTTATCAGTCCCTGTCTATCTTTTGACTTCACCTCTCAGTCGTTCCAGCTGGCAGCTGAGGGTTTGGAAATGAAACAGTTCCATGGTGAGTCTTGTTCCAGCCAGACACCAAGCTAATGGATGTCCAGAAGGACTATAACACTGTGGATGATGAGGGAGGCTTTGAGAAAAGTTATCCTGAAGTCAACCAGATGGGAATAGAAGGCTGATGGCATTACTGTGCCTAAAATGAGGAATTGATTTTTTTTTATATCTGCCGCTGAAAGTATGACTTTTAACTGTATGTCACAGCAAATAGACTTCAAATTATCAGTCCAAACTTTCAGAGGCTCCCAGTTAATCTCTTTAAAAGCTGAGTCAAGTTTGCCGTGTGATTTTGTAGACCTGGCTGGTAGCCCAGTGGGCCCTCTGTCATGCCTCTTTGTAGCCTGGCAAGCTTCAAGATTGAGTGATGAGTCAGACATGTAGGCAGGGTCAGGGAGGGTCGGGGAATATAAAGAGAAGCACAGGCACAGCAGTCATGTTGGCAACTTTGAAATGAGCTCAGAAACACAGTCAGCTGAAGCCAGCAATCTAATCGCTCTTGTTTTGAAGTTTTCTGGAGACTGTTTTGATGATTTCATACCGACTAGCTTTCCCTTGTGCTCGGGTAGAGTCTGTGTGACGAATCATGAGATGATGTGGAGCTCTTTAAACTCCTTGTGCCTTCATAAGCCTCCTCCATTTGAAGTTTATCAAACTGTCCTTATCAAAATGGATAAGCCAGTGTCAGCATTGGTTCCCAGCTCTTTGACCTCTGACCTCTTAAAAATAAACACAAATGTTTTTACTTGTTAAACCTGATCACAGGCCCCATTTATGAGCTGTAACCAAACAGTGACTTTCCTTACAGACCCTTTGGAAACAACTAATTTTGAGTGGTTGTTTGTGTTTCCTGCAGTATCATGATTATCATCTCAGGAAATTTATGGGGGCCTTAGGCTTAAACCACAGGCCAAACAGACATGTCTTTTCCCCTTTTAATCATCAGGCTTCCCACTCCAAAATAATCAGTCCTTTGGATGTTTCCAACTCCAGTTACACTGACTGCAGGGTTATGTCATTTCAGTCAAGATGAAACATTTCTACCCTTGGACACTTACCTTAATGCATCTTTACACTCATTGTCTTTGAGATCACCTGAGGCTCGACACCTGTGCTGTGCTGGCCATATATCTGTCTTTGTGCACAGTGGACCAGTGAAATATGGCTGTTAATGGCGTTGTGACTGGGTTGGAATTACACACCTCTATGTTAGCCTCAACTGCCTCACCACTTCTTAAGGGCTCCCTAGGTGATTTCACCAAGACCAGGCTGGTTTATTGAGCGGTTGTAGTGTAACAGCTATATGGTTGAAGGTCCAGTGGCTGAAATTACTCATGGCTATTAAGCACTGAAAGCATGTCCTCTACAGTGCAATAAAAGGTGTTACAGCAACTATGAATAGCTCCCTTTATACTGTATGTTGTGTCATGTACTGGGCTTTTTTGGAGGTCAGGTCAAGTACCAATTCCAGGTTTCTTCTCCTTCCTTTTTCTATTTGTGCCAAGACTCCTGAAGCTTCTTACAAATTCATTTTCACTTAACCTTGTAATACCTGACCAATAAAATAAAAAAATCAGAAAATTTCTATTTTTTGGAACTGAGAAGTTTACTAACCATTTTAACAAAATCTATGGAAAAATGTTACTTTATCATTTCATTGATGATGTATTCCTTGTATCACATTTGACGCATTGGGAAGTTTTGCCAACGATCTTAATAACATTTTTTTCAGTAAATATCCATCCATTGATGCAGAAAACACTTTTAAAAAAAGAAACTATTTAGATGTCAGTCTTCCTGTAACCTCTACAAAATCAGCAATGATTTTCCTGAAAGTATGTGAATGGATTGTTTCTCGAGAGAGGCCATTTTGGAAAAGGCCAAAAAACAACTTCAGCTGGCTGCAGTGATAAAACAATCAGCAAAGTAGTAGAAAACACTTTTTTTTGTTTGTTTGATTTTTTTTTTCTTTCTAATTTAACAGGTTTTTAGAACACTCTATGTTGATAGGATAAAGGTCTTTGAAACTCATGTATCAAATATAATTAGTTTGGCAATATAGGGTTAAATGTTTCCCTTTTTCACAGTGAACAGTGCTCCATGTGGTGAGCCAAAACAGTCTGTCTGAATGTTTGTGCTCGTCTCTTGATTTGCTTGTGTAATCAGCATGGTAGCATGGGAATCGTTGACTGGATGTGTCCTATCAGATTTTGGGAGACTGCAGCTGAGAGCTGACCCCAGTCCTCCCTGAGACAGCAGACCACAGTCTTGCAGAGAGCCTTGGAACAGTGCTTTCCAAACTGCTTAGTGAAAAATCAGTAGAATTAGAAAAGGGAAGCATATGATGAAATAACAATGAGCAGTGAGTTTACAGAGACAGAGAAAATGATCTATGACTAGACAGTTGTTCACTTTGCATGCGCATACTCTTACAGGTAATCACACACTGTGATTATCTTGTGCCCAGGAGGCGTTGATGCTCATCATTAGGGTTTTTCCACTCATCTATCTCTATTTCCGGCTACAGGCAAGAGGATGTCTACAATATCAAGTTTGGCTCATCATTAGCCCATTACAGGCCTGCACACAGCCGAGCATGTTTCATTTCAGTACTACTCCAGGCTAATGAACAGGTATCGATTTATCTAACAATCGCAGCAGCTGAAAAGAGCTGAATTAATTTGGTGTAAGTGACTTTCTCTTGCCAACAAACTGTTCATGCTCTGGCTTTCATCCTCACATCCTTTCTCTCTGTTTAACCGGCTCACACAAATACATATGCCCACATCCTCTCTCTCGCTCTTCCTTGTGGCTCTGCAAGAAGATCAAGACACTCGTAATCAAAGCAAAACAGTGCAGCAGAGTATATCTTATATACTCTCCTACTTCCACTCTATATGTAAGCAAATAAATATATATATATATATATATATATATATATGTGTGTGTGTGTGTGTGTGTGTGTGTGTATATATATATATATATATATATATATATATATATATATACGTGTCTGTGTGTGTGTGTTAAAAGACGAACTTTTATTTCACTATAAATTCATGTAGTTCAAGGACATTAACCTTAGACTTTGCTGCTTGTTTGGCAGCCTGACGAAAAATGCTTCCTTACTGCACTCGTGTGGCCAGCATGATGTACTGCAATCTGTTCCAGGCATCCAACCTTGGATAGATTGGATATCAAAAATGAGCAGTAAACTGTAAGTGCCTTTAGGTTTAAACACCTTAAGCTTATTTAAGCCTGGTTTACAATTCTGAGATATTGCTGTCACAAAGCTTACAGGCAGATATTACTGATTGTATTCTCAAACATAGTCTTACCTTTGAAAAAGCCAGATCACTAAGCCTCCTATATAATCTCAGCAACACAATCTTTGTCTGAGATTTCTAGATAACTGGAGGTGATCAGGCAGGTCATGTTAAAGAGGTAAAGTAGATTTTAAATTTTACATGCTGAAGTGACAGCATGAAATATCAATAAATTTCATTCGCAACATGTTTTCTGTGATTAAATTCACTGTAATTCCCAGAGGTGAGGATGTCATGCAATCCATCTTCACTACTACAAATCACTGTGAGCACTTGCTTAAATGAAACACTAACAAATTATTAAAATTAAGAGCCTCAATTTGTTCATGTGTAGCACTGATGAAAACATATGGAAACATGCAAAACAGACACACTGTTTGGAGCTTTAACAGCCTCTGATGACAGACCCTTTGAGTCTCACAGTCATGGCCAAAATAAGTGGAAAACCTACTAGATCTGAAAATCTTGATATTTTCTTTGTCTCAAAAACATTGATCATGTAACATACTGATGGTTACTCTAAGCACAACAAACAGTGAATTACCTTAGATATTTGATTGGTCCATTTTTTGAAGCAATTACAGCAGCATATAATTCTGGAAAGTGTCAATATATTTCCCAAGAACTTCAACACTGATGCCAACTCATGCCTTTTGTAACTCATGCCAAAGGTTGTCGTTTGACTGTACAATACATCTTTCCAGTTTATATTTAAACACACTAAAATTTGCTGGGCATTGAGGTCTGGATACAAGGTGGCAAGTCCATCGCTTTCATTGTTTCATTTTATAAAGAAGATGACTGACATCTCCTTATGATGGTTCTATTCTACGGTATATAGCACGATGACATAATAATGACTGTAGATATTTCATTTGTTTGATGAGTATTTAGATGACTGTTTCAGCAAAATAACGGAAACCTCTTACATGACCCCATGGTTTGCCTTGTGTATATTATTAGGCCTAACTGACCTAACTCCCTGCCTCTGGGTGTAGCACTTCTCCACCTCTGGCTGCACCCATGTTCCAGCAAAAAAACTGCAGGCTGAGGCCACACATACTTCTGAGGAAAGACTGTGCAGCTCCATTAGATTGCACCCACATGAACAAGTCATGGTTGCATGGTTATCCACACATGGATTGTTCATGTGGACATTCATCATCTTATTTGAGCAAATGCACTTTTAAAGTCATGACAATGCACTCCTTTGCATAACAGTGTATAAATGCAGATTATTTCAAAGGTTTGACAAGTACAAATAAAAATGAGTCAATACTAATAAATATTTAGATCTTTTTTTCCCCCAAAATTGGAATGTATGTGTTGCACTCACCAGTCCAATGTGATTTAACCCTGAATGACTACTGAAGGAAAACATTAAGTTTACCAGCACTATTATTCCGGTAGGGGGCAGCATTGGCCAATCTAAATTTCACATAGTTGAAACAACTTGACTTATTTCAAGAAAACTGGTGAAGCGAGGATAAAGTAGGAGAAAGATAGAGAGACATATATCGAGAACTGGAAGTAAGAAAGAATAAAAGAGCAGTAAGACAAAATGACTGAACCAAGAGCCGTATGTCTATCTTCACTTCCAGCCACATGCCCACATGCCGAGAAGGGCATGGATAACTGAGGTTAGAGGTCTGGGGGGGAGGTGGAGGGGCAGTTGGTGTGTGGGAGCCAGACAAGGGCAGGCAGGGGCAGAGCCAGGAGAGTAAAGTATGCCCCAGAGCACAGACGGGTGGAGTGGACCATGATCCTCTGGTGTGGTACGACCACCTGTTTGCCTGTCTGTCTGTCTGATCCGGGCCAGAATGGCGTGATCTAGTGCTTAAGGTTGACAGCTCCAGTGTAAACAAGAAAACACTCAGGCTGTTTACTGTTGATCAACTTTAAAGAGGTGGCATTCTGTTTTTTTTCATACTACACATGAAATAATAATCATATGTATTGTATTTCAATACTTAAATTGGGCAAAGTTTCAAATTGTGAGGTTAACATGTGTTAGAGCAATCCCAGGATGAGACTGCAAGTTGCTTTTGAATGGCTTGTTCCAAAAGACACATGAGAACCAGGCAAGAGGTAAACACGATTTGCTCTAAGTGTGAAATTACGGACTGGAGATTCCCTTGAAAGAGCTTCACAAATGTAATACTTGTCACACAGAAACATTCTGTACTTCATTGCTGGATTTTTATTTCTATTTTGTCTTTTCGAATTTTATGGGTCGAATTCGGGATCCACAACAAATGAGCATCTTGCATAATTTGCCATTTTGAATGGAGAAACACAACTTTGTAGAAGATGAGGCAACAGTGGAGGGGGCTTCCAGAGAACTGGAGTTTTCAAATATTTTAATGTGAAAGTTCATAAAGAACTTTTTAACTGTAAATCATGTTTGGCAGCCACAAAGTTAACAGAGAGATTAAATAAAGCCCAACAAAGAGTATAATAATCTTTCATTAAATGTTTCTCACAATCTTTATCCAGTCGTATACATGGACAGCAGCACTGTGGTGTTGAGTGAGGAGGTCAGGGGTCAGACTCTCTACTGCTGCTAAGCATACATGGGATCACAACTCATTCCATGAACACATGCAAATATGTGCACTCACACACAGGCAGCAGCACTGTGCAGCTCCTATATACATCCAGAATAAAAGCATTCTCTACACACTCCTACACAAGTGGGAAAGAGTCCCTCGTCAGTAAGAGACACACAGGGGTATACTTAAAAGAGAGAGAGACAGTGAGGACGGTCTTAACAACGGCTATACACCAGAATAACACAAACAGGATAAAATACTGCACTGTTTGCAAACTCTTAGAGTAAAGAAGTAACAGGGGTGTGCTGCAGGGAAAGAAAATAAGGGCAAAGGTAAGGGAGCTATTATTCAAATAAAGTCAAGCAGATGGTAGTATTAACAAACACATGGCTGAAATGGCTTGCTTGGCAGAAATCCCAGCAATAACTCACATGTTTATCATATTCAAGCCTGTATGCCTATCAGCCACAGGTGGTATATCAGACACATTCAGTTCGGTAGTCAGTACGCTAAATCTGAGAGGCCCAGGTTTGCTGTCAAGACGCTGAGACAGTAGCTGAGCAAATTTGTCCCTGGGGTAAAGAGTCAAAGATGGTATAATTTTTATGCAAGAGATCAGGCCTTTGCATCTCTGTAATTTTTAGTCTTTCAAACAGCAAACCCTTCTTCTTTCCTGATTTTGTGACAGGCTTCTGTTATTTATTTATTCATTTTGTTCAAAGACTTTCTAGCTACAGAAGCCCATCAGGGTTGAATTTTGTAAAAAAGCAAGATTGAGGCCATATTTATAATATATTTTGTTTGCCTTTCACTTTGAAAGCATTTTTTTACTCAGCTTTGTAAAAGACTTGATTCTGACTGGTCAAAATCCCATAACAAATAGGAAAGTCTCAGGAGCTTGACCTCTTGTCTGCCAGAATGCTTTGCCCAATTCACCTTCTTGGTCTGACCTTGCAAGAAAGCAGAGAGAAAGAACCATCCTGCTATGAAGCAATGTGGTCCCAACCATTTGTGACAGAGAAAAGTGGTGCAAGAGCCTGTCTTGCAAAGCCCAGAGAAGAAAGAGCATAAATGCTGCCCTGCTGACTGTTGTCTAATGATACCTTCAGTGAAAATGTTAAGTTCAATGTGATAAGATGAATGAAAAGGGTACTGCTTTAAATTGTACGTAGATCTACAAATTTTGACCATGTAATTTATACCTTAAGCAATAACATTGCTGCTAAAAAATCTTTGGTGTGTCTATAAACTTGTTATTTTCTTAGCAGCTGGGTAATGGGCAGGGTAATGTATGTGAATTGGTTCGTGATGCAACTTAGAATTCCATCAAAGAAAAGACTAATTATTAACCATTTAAACGACATCCCTGCTTTTGGAACATCCTCACTTTATAAGTGACTTAAGTATAACACTTATCAGCTGTTGGGCTCAGGAAATAAGCTTTTTAACCACCTGCTGAGTTGAGATACTTAGAGTCTCTGGCTAAAAAGAAAAAAGGTAGACCTAACTTTGCATTGCTCTGTCTATCCCAAGCAATTTCATTTGGTAACCTTGACATTGTGCTTTTGTGTTTTGTTAAGTGTTGTTAATGTGTTCTTTATTGTTTAACACACAAATGACCCCAAGCACAGTTCACATTTTGTCTGTCTGGGCATCATTACTCTGACAGTAAGATTGATACACAAAAGACCAATGCTGTGTTCAACACCTGACTTAGATTTTGGGTTTCTGATGAGTGTCTCAAGTATAGCTGCTGGCAAAACCCAAAAAAGTTCAAAAAATAAAGGAGGACAGTTTGAGTGAGGTAGTTTTTAGGATGACATGTTGTTATGGGCCTAAGGAGTTCTTCATGAGTGGTACAGTTCATATGCATTATTGGTTTGTATAAGAGATGTGTCATTGTATGTGTGATTGGCAGCAAAGTGAACTGTTAGGATGAATCAAAGTGTGGGGTGGACTTTCCCTTCATTTTGTAACTCTTCCGTGCGGAGGCCACATTCCCAGCACCACTCAGGGGGCTCCAGTGAGCGAGCCACGACACCAAACCCACCCGGAATTCTAGGAACGTTTTCCCTGTGGTCTCAGGTTACCACATACACACACTGAGCACTGATCACAGACACACACACAACACCCTGCACAGTAGTGTACTGTACTTTTGTTGTTTGTACAGCATTGATTTTGTTAGCTTTCCCTCTCCCCTCCCATGCCTGTCATTCATTTTAATTTTAAACTCACATACTTATCCTTTGGGTTGGACAACAACTTAAATGGCTTAAACTTGAACTTGCTATTGAATTCCAACCAGACGTCTTGTTCAAGATCTCACTCTGCTGGTAAATACCACACACTGAAAGCTTAAACTCTGAAACACGTTCACACCAAAACTCTACAGGGAATTTCGCCAATGCTTACTATGGGCCCCAAATTCAGACTTACAGGTTTACATTACATCACGCAAAATTCAGCTCAAATTCATTCAAAAACTAAGACCTCATGAAATTCTTACTGACATTTGTAGAGTCAGCTGTATCCCCCAGGAAAAAGGATAACACTCCCCAAAAATAGTCACAACACAGGGAGAGGTTCAGCTCTGTAAGCCAGAAGTGATCATGTTGTGTGAGTGCTGATGTGTGTGTTTAGAGTATAGAGTGAGCACTGTCTCTAGCACGCAGAAATAGTGTGATGGTCTATAAGGCCATAATCCTGTGTCGGCACGACCGCAGTTTGGGCTGCGTGTTTGGATCAAAGCAGAGGTTTGAAAGTGGATTTTCACTGCCTTTGAAGTGTGTGAAAGTGCACACTGCATAGAGTGGGTCAGTGAGCGTGCCTGACTGATACTAAGGGAGTCAAAGATATGAAGTCTTTCTCACACTGTGGCCTCAAGAAAAGTGAATTTGTTAATTTATCCATGTTTTACATGTGCTCAAAGTGGTCACTTCAACAGTAACATGGAGAGATCTTTTATGTGCATCCCCAAAGTCAAATGGGGCTGCTCCCTTAAAAACACTCTGTATTGTGAACTTTGGATCTGCATGTTTTGTAATAAAACTGACCTGAAAATTCTTCAGAAACTTCAGATTGGATCAGACTATTGACGCAGGCAGAGGCAACTCTAACATTGCGACACCACGATAAGCATCACTAAGTGTGTGTGGAGAACAGCGAGCACTTACTGCATAGCTGTGGTGTCTTCCAAGAGCAATTTTATGACACAATACAAAATTCCCTTGTAAATGCAGGGTTCATCCTGGAGGACTCTCCTTGACTGTTTTTGTTGTAGACATAATATTTTGGACAATCTCCTGTTTTTGTGCACAATTGCATACTATCGGCTCATCTGACATCCAGGAGGAGACACTGATTAGGGTTTTGTGCTCTACTGAAAAGTGTAGTGAGTCATGATGCATGTCAAATTGAAATACAAAAATGCTGAGAGCCTTACTCAATCCTCCTGAGCATACAACCACAGAGAGCACCATTGGCTGGCACCCAGACACGCTAGCAGTGCGGACTTCAAACAGACTCATAGAGGCAATTAAGCCACAAAGACAGAGGGCTCTCGGAAAGCCACCACTTCCTGCTGCGAATGACCTACATCCTCCTTCTTCTTCCTTCATCCATTCATCCGCTTACATCTCCTATTCATTGTTTTCTCATCCACACTTCCTTTCCCCCACTGGAGCACGTCTATTCCTTCACTTCTCATCCTCCTCTCCTGCTATGAGTTTGATGCCTTGCCAATGGGCAAGCAGAAAGGTCAGTGGGTACACTGTATGCACCTCGCCCAGTAGGAACTACTCCAGTTAAACATGCCAGTCTATTGTGGCATTTTAATTATATTAGCCCAACTCGCTCTCCTGGTTGGACATGCACAAAAGGGAGGCGCTGTAAACTGTGGGTCAGTTATAAAAGTTATGACAGTGAGTCCAAAGGAGTCAAAGAAAAATTTCACCAACACGCAATGAGTGAGAAGAAGTACATTCACAAACACTTCACACCCAGAGGAGTGTTCAGTCCAAAATTAAGAAATAAGAACCATCAGGCCAACAAATCCCATGTGCTTACACACAATCTACACAAACTGTCTTTGAACATGATTCACCCCCTTTTTTTCTTGTGCATGGCCACAGATTTAGAAACACCATAACTCCAAACTCTCCCAGTCCAACCATTTTGGCAGAGTGAATAAATAACTTGTAGTTACTGGAACCTGATCACTCTTGTTTTCCTCTTTTGCTCACATGCACACACACCACACACAAAGATGTAGGCCCAAAGAGGGGTCAAGTCTGAGCAATGTAGTAATGTAGAGTGGGTCATGCTGAGGTCCCAGGCAGCAGCCCAGGGTTATGGGAAAGGGATGGGCTACTGAATCAGAGCTAAGAAGAAATAGAGTCATTGAGGAGGCAGAGAGGAAGGAGTCAAATGTAAATAGCAGAGTTGAAAAGCCTGAGGATTCAAATTACAGGATATGAACTTAACCTCATGATTATGAGCCAAATGACCAAAGGGTCGGCGAAGGCCCTGTTGGAACCTGAAGAATTATTATTCCTTCCCACCTTTAACCCCAAATTGCCTGCCTTCATCATGCACGAAAAGTCACCAAAAGTTGCCTAACCTCCTAAATCCTAGCTTGAAATTTTTTTTTAAAGTTATTTTTTCAGCTTTTGTGCCTTTATTATATAGAGGAGGACAGTGGATAGTGTCGGAAAGGGGAGAGAGAGAGTGGGGAGTGACATGCGGGAAATTGGTCACAGGTCGGATTCGAACCCGGGCCGCCCGCTCGAGGACATAGCCTCATGGTGCGCAGCCATATCCACTCGGCCATCCGCGCCCCTCCTAGCTTGAAATTTACCCTCTGGTGCTTTCATGATGTTGCAATGCTCCTTAGCACCCCCAATTGACTAAAAACCTGCAGCTCTCCCCAGCTACTTTTACTAACATAAATGAATTGTTTTGTGCATTATCACCAAGCCAACACCCACAAAATAAGTCTCTTGGGACCATAAAGAACTCCTGACAGGAAGTCTAACACTTTGTGTTGAAAATTGGATTTTTCTGATTCCCAGAGTGATGATGAAAATGTATTTAAGGATTTTTTGTTAATCAGTAGGTGTGACAAGGGGAGGTGGCCAAAGTTAACAATTTTTCGCAAATATGCAAACCATAATAGCTCATATGTACAGTAACGAATCAGAACCAAGATACAAACGTGTTCAGTGTCAAAGCCTAAGTTCATCTAAGTACATCTATATGTTTTTGTGTTTTTTTAACTTTTACTTTTAAGTACAGCGCCAACTGGCAACAGTAAGTCATGGCTTTTTACTGATGCAGCTCTTGTTGCATATGCTGCAGGGGCTGATTTTTAGTTAGGAAGAACTTGTGCACATGGGGTGGCCACAACATGCCCCAACAGGCGCACGATGGCGAGGGACAGCTCATCGTCATTGGCAGCTTTAATTTCTGTTTTGTGTTCTTGTGTTAACTGTGCCTCCACATATGTATGTTAACATATATATATATATTTTCCCACTCTACAGAATGGGCTGACATCTGCTGGTGCTTTGCTATTAAGCCCTTAGCAGCACACACACGGCACACACACACAGCAGAGAATTTACAGCTTGGACATATTTTTATTAATTTATTGTCCCCTCTGCAAGAAATGTATTATTCAGCTGGAACCAGGCTCCTCTGACAAACACACAGACATAGAGAAGTTAAGGGGAAAACTAACTAAGACTTCAGGGACTGGATCAAGGGAGCAAGAGTGTGAAGGGTGAGAGCCTTGCCCGGGTTCTCTCTCTCTCCCTCTCTCCCCCTCTTTCTCCCTGCAATAGCAAAATAGATTCCAGATGTCAAAATGATAAACAAATGGATTGTCATAATCTTATAAAAATGCAAGGCATCCAGAAGCTCTCACATCGCTGTATTGTCTGTGGTCTGTCACGCTTGAGCTAATCCAATACTTTGGAAATATCCCAAAAGGACAGTAATGACTTATTAGTTTTCCCTTCTCACTGTTATACACACATGTACACACACACTACACACAATCACCCATGAGTATACATCTTCTCATGTGAATTCAAAAAGGGTTTAAAGGTCAGAAGATGCTGATATAGACCATGAAAAATACCTTTTCACAGTCAGACAGTCAAATTACTTCAAACAGGCAACTTCCATACTCATGGGTTTCATGCAGTGGCATCTTAAAACAAATGTAAACTGGTTCTGCTGCTATGCTATTTAAGACAGAATGTTAGATTTACCCAAGAGAGAAAAAATAGATTTGAGATTAGAGTCATAAAATAAAGACAATGACTCTGTATACCGAATTGTTTAAGACTTTGTCAGGTCAGTATAGTATTTCAACAGGACAGAACCATCCAAAAGGACACTCCTGCTAAAGTATTAACTGAATTGGACATGCTTTCACCAGTTTACCAGTTTAATCACTTTAAAACAAGTTGTTTGAAAACAGTGAAAGACAATAAGATAACAGGCTTGATTTAAAAACATTTAGGGAACGTAAAGTTTATCCTGCCAGTTTTTTGTTGTGTACCTGGTCTTGAATTTGGACTCAGGCCACTGTTTACCCTCTGTTTATATTTGATTATATTTACAGTTGCCTTCATGGCTGCAGAAGGGCAGATCTTCACTTTTCAACTTCTTTTTAGGGGGATGCATTAATGAAATTTGTGCATTGACCTGAGTCTTTGTATTTATTTTCGTTGAGATAAATATGTGGTTTAACTATTTATCGTTCATAATAAATGTGCTTTTACATCTACTAACTATATATCTTCTAACTGCTAGTTGTATACTATAATGATGCGACTAAATGTAAAGAGTATACCATTTAAGAACAGGGAACAAATGAGTGTTAAGTGTCAAACTACTTGTAAATTGAAAATGAAAAAGACTCAAATTTAGAATAGGGAATATTTTTTGAATTGAAAAATAATTAACCAATAGTTATTAGGGTAATGTTACCACTTGTAGTTTTGCATTGCATTCCACGAGAATAGACTGTACTAATCCAGAGTGATAAAAGAAGATTTTCTTTTCTTGTGGTACGGCCCCTTTACAAGACCTTGATAACTTCCTGATTTGCTTCCTTTTCACATCATTGTTCTGCATTAATCCATAAATTTTCTGTAAGTAAGTAATAGTTAGGAGTTAATATTTGGAAAAAGCCTCAATTCATGGCGTAATAAAGGTAGAATAAGGCTATGTAGAATAAGGTGTTAATATATGCTTAATAAATACTAACAAGGGGCTAGTATGCATGTTAACAAGCACCTCGTTAATGGTGAATATGTGTGCCTTAATATGGTGTTGCCAAAAGTTTCACCATTGTGCTTACTGGTAACAGAAACTTACCTTCCCGATCGTTCAACGTTCCTGTTATGTAGCATGACAACCTTCAGAATCACTAACTCATTGGGAAGTAGAGTGGCAATCAACTTGGGTGCTCTTGTTTGTCATGAAGGGAATCCCTGGTATTGGGTGGGACAAATTTTATAATTTTCAGCATAATCCAGGGAAGTGATTTAAAAGCAACTGAAGCTCAATCTCTAAATTATTTGCATTATCTAATATGGAATATGAATCATTTTCTTCTTACCATCAGCTTTTGAAATTATTGCAATTTTGGTCACAAAAGACACAAGTGGCACTTCTGTGTTTCAATTACAAACACAACAGCTCATGGCTGTGATTTACACTATGACTTCCCAACCCTTACGATTTCAATTTGCTTGTTCAAACTGTGGCCCCTACTCCACCTGGCTTTCATTTGCTACCTGTGAAGGTGTTATAGGTTTGATTTGCTGCTTCTACACCAAGCTCACTGTCTTTGTGCTTGTTTTACCCTAAAGTTACCCCTGCTCTTACGAAAGCACAAAAGAACCAAACGCTGCAGTATCAGCATTCCTCTTTTAATCTTGTTAGTTGCAACTCCGGCACTCTGCTTCCAGAATACTGACCATGATGCCAATATCTGTCCATCATGTTCCTCCTGCTCTGAGGAACCAAAGAATCACATCAAGAATGATATCATGATATCAATAGTAAATTCAAATGTAAATTCATCATATTCGAAGAATATTTGCCAACGCTGAAGGAAAATTCCTCCTTGGTTGTACACACATGCATATTAACATTTTGAGGTCTCTGGCAGAACTTCAATGAGAGTTTTTTTCCTTATGAAACCATCTATGAGGTGAGCACCTCATGTGTTTCTAGTCAAGGTCCTTGTGATGCCATAACAGTGGCTTTAGCCTGCAGCATTGTTTTCATAAATCTTGGGCTATGTGCGCAAAGGCTGATTAAAAAAGCAAGAACATACAGGAATGCTATCTTATATAATTCAAGTGAAGACAGACTTCAGTAAATTGGAGTGTGATAAGACAATTGAGACAGATATACTCAGTAACTGGCTTGCCCAAATAAAGAGTGAGGTCATTTTCGTTGATCTTGTCTTTCCGGAAGATAGTGCAAAGTGTTCACACATGTGATGCCTTAAATGTTCAGAGATGTTTATACACATGCCAACACGCACTTTTGGTCGCAACGCACAACTGCTTGCCCCTTGCTTGCCCCTCTGTCATCAGATGCTGACAAAGGAGAGGGGGGAATTTCAACCCCAAATGCCTTTGATGTGCTTTGAAGTATTACGGCACTCAGACGTGTGTGTTCCCACATGTGGATGTGTGTCCCTTTACTGGAGTGCAGCGCAGTACAATTGTGTCTGACTGAAAAAACCCTCCAGCTGTTGAATAGCATATGGATCCCGTGTGGATTGCTATATGTGTGTGTGTGTGTGTGTGTGTGTGTGTGTGTGTGTGTGTGCGTGCTTGTGTGTGTGCATCTCCTGTGTGGGGAAAACCCACCAGACCCCGAAAAGAACTGTGTGCCAACCACACAGGAAGTCAGACTGTGACGCAGCCTAACATATTATTTTAGTCTGTTCAATCAGAACCACACTGTGACACCTTCTTGTACTTTCACATCTTTTCCTCTTACTATCTCTCACATGTCGTGCTGCTCTCAGGCAACTTTCCCAGGCATGGTGTGGGCAGTTGCAGTGGTGGTGGCAGCGATGTCCAAGTCTTTCCCATGCAGCCTCATAGGAGGGTCTTTGTTTCTCCTCCAGGCTTTGGGGGTCCCCACGGCAGGGCTGTGCCCCACTCCACTGACTCCACAATGGGTCTTTATGTTGCCAAGGCCCTCCCTCCTCCCCATCACTCCATCATGCTTCCCTCATCAGGGGCACAGAGAGGCACAGGGGGCACCACGGCACCAAAACGCCAACCTTTTTCATGCCCTGTCCTGTCTCCCTCTCCCGCTCTTCCTCTTTCTCTGGCTTGAAGAGTCAGATAGAGTGAAAGAGGTCTGCTCAGCAGCCATAGGCCAATCTGAGCAGTCTAAATGGTGCCAAATGTTTCAGGAGGGTACTCGTTTCTTATACAACCACAAACGTCTGACATCACAAAGAAGGGCATGGTGCATATCATTTGGGAGCACGTCATTACAACCAATTAGCACTTTTTGAACTGTGTCCTTTTAGGTAAAAGTGACATAGTCGGATGAAAACTTGATGTAAACACCCTTTGAAACACCATCTTTTTTGCCACTGATGGTTGCCTGGTTCAGTTTATTTGCTTATGTGCTCCAGAACATGGATCTAGCACGCACATTGAGTCTCCATTATACTTTGGGGGCTGACACACTGTCACAAGCCCTGATGAATGGGTGGTCTGCGCAAAATGTCTCAGAGATTGGCAGATCCTCTGTAGTTGGGAGGGTATTAGAGAACTAGGCCATGACGTTACCATGAGGGAGAAAAGGAGAAGAGTAAACATGGGAAAAGAAGACAAGCGATCCAAGAAGACTGATGACGTGATTCTACATGAAAACTACATGTTCATGAGCATAACATGGTTAATCAACTCATTAAAACATCAGACAATTTACTTCTTTAATCTGGCTGAGACGAAATCGAAGACAACCTTTTTAAAACCAGACTTCCGTTCACATGCATAATGTCTTCCCATGTACTCACTTAAAGCATAATGTATGACTTAATCTGGCTAAATGAGTTCAGATCCAAAGGCCTGTCAAGCACTTAGGGTGGATCGTTGGGAAAAAGACGACCCTGGAACGCCATTTTCCTCTGTCAAGGCTAATTCTGGCAATGCTAAGAGCTGAGGTTGTCTTGGTACTGGGAGCCAGTTTGAGGCCACCGCAGAACTCTGAGAGCATAACCTTGTCATAGTCGTGGACCTAGATGTGAGAACACTAAAACAGATCCAGCAGAGGGAATCAGTTACAAACTTGTGTTGACTCAATGATCTCTGTCCTCTGTTCTTTTCATGCTGGCTGAAAACACATTACCACACACAAATATTTTAACACACACTCACATAGTAATAACTCTGTGTTTGAAAGATGCAGAACCATGAGCAGTAAAACTGTTCCAGCACCACACCTATAACTCTGCATGAATAAAAACTTCATAAATAAAATACAGAAGCAGAATAGCGTAAAAAAGGATGGAAAGGCAAAGAGAGCAGCTCATTAACCGACTCAACACAAAGGAGAAGGGAGTTTGGCAACTATTTCTTCTGCCTGCTTTCACTAAATCTGGAGATGGTTTTAATGACTTCCTTGTTTCCACACTGATTAACAACAGCCAGTCTCACTGGCTCACAAGCACTATCCTGTACAGACACAAAAATATGCACAGAAGCTCATTTATTTTACCTCAAATGTGAGTACATAAAAAAATTTTAATGCTGAAGCAACATTTTTATCAAATCTCAGGTGATACTGGATGGCCTGTTTGACAGCCAGCACTTGTTGGAGAGCCATTTGGAGAAATAAAAAATGTAGTTTCCAAACGCCAATGCTGCCAAAAAAGATGTTTGTGCAACTAATCGCTCAAACAATGTATTGGCTTAAGATAACAACACTGCCTAATCACATGAAACAAAGTGTTGCTGCACCACTTGAAGTAGTATACCAAACTAATCAGTGTTTGCTGCTGTTACAAAACCAGAGATAAACAAAAATGATCATATAAATAAATCACCAGGTCAGCTCCAGAGGCCAATAATAAAACACTTGTATTTTTAACATCACAATCCTTAGTTGTGTTTCACAAAGGACTGAGCAATTAATTGCACTTTGATTAAAATGCAACATGACCTGCTTCAAAATTTAGTGCAATATATATATATATATATATATATATATATTTAAGTCCTATTTTTCTCCCTCAAATTTGGGTTTTCCTTACATAAAATAAGAATAATAAAAAATATCATCCCCTTCAGTATAGCAATTGGTATTAACAACACGCAAGACAGGAAACCCAAAAATAACAGCAACATAAATCACAATTGCAATGTAGGAAAAAATAATTGAAATAAGATTTCTTCTGCCTTACTTTCACAGAAGTTTAAGAAAAAAAAAAACATACTAGATTTGAGGCTATGATTTGCATCCAAACCTTTATCATCCATTAGAAATGCAATTTACCTAGCAAGGAGTGAATTTCCTAGGTGTTTCCTAAGTCTTTATATTCACAATCTGAATGTTTCTTACCTCTCCACCACATCTTCTCCACTCCAGCATGTAGATTCATCCACTACATTTTCCCCCTCACACAGCATCTCTGGTAAAGCAGCAAAGAATGACTTGTAGCGCTGCAGGTACATCAAGAACTCCCTACAGAAAAGGATGAAGTTTGGGACAGGGCATTAAGATATGACAACAGCATCTCTTGATGCAGTTTAGACTAATTCAGTGAGTGATGGACGCTCTTTTAAGTTCATCGCTCCCACGCCACTAACAACAAGCAGTACACCTTGAAAATACAAGTGTATAATAAATAGCAGTGATTATGGCAGGGAATGATTGGCTTTGATAGTGATCATTTCACCAAGTAAGCATATTTGTCTCCGTGATGCTAGGCCATAAAGTGCTTGCCCTTGCCCACATTTGCCAGCACGTCATTGATGTAGACACCAACATCAGTCACACGCTGTTTAACCACCCATGTAGTAGAATACAAAACAGCGGGTGTCGCAACATGTTGTTTTACGAGTCAGTCATGATTTTACAAAACATAAAAAATGCTCAAGTAACCCAAAAAGGAAGATTACCAACAGTAAATGTGTGTGGTAGAGTTACAACACATGGGTTCATGCTTACCTAGAGAGCGTTCTCAGACTATGTTTATTGTTCTTGGAGGGTTTCAAGGGGAACGAGCTGAGGATGATGGGAGTTGAAGTCCAGAGGGAGATTGTAGCAAGCAAGGAGGATGCAAGGATGTGACAAGGTTGGGATGAGAGAAAGAAAACAAGGGACACAAGGATGGCAAGACAAACGCGGGGAGGAAGAGGAGGAGGGAGAAAAGACAGTCAGTTGACCCTGAAAGAGAGTTGATTATTCATGCACATGCAGAGACTGGGCCACACCAAACAAAAATCAATAAACACTTGTTCCAACACACCATGCCAGTAAATAAAACAGGAACATGTATGTAATGTCAATGTCAAGTCAGGAAACAAACACATAGAAGGACATGTCCACATGTGCACATGGTTTAATATTCTCAGGAAAACCGACAATGTTTCTGCTGAATTTATTCTTTTTCCATTTTAAAGTGAAGCATGAATGTTCCTTTACTCTATCACGTTTCATATTTTTCAGAAGTCTCCGTCTTTGCCACAGGTGTTTCTATGTCTGTGAAGTGGTCAGCGCTCACATGTTCTTTGGTCAGTGTTAGTAGCAGGCAGGGAGCTGGATTGTGAAGCCATGAATGGTGGTGGAAGTGCCAGGCCAGGCCTGACAGCTAGGCTGGCATGGGTACAGTGATTCATGGTTTAGGACAAGGTCAGGCAGACAACGCTATAAGAGTGCGTGTATGTGTGTGTGTGTGTGTGTGTGTGTGTGTGTGTGTGTGTGTGTGTGTGTGTGTGTGTGTGTGTGTGTGTGAAGCTATTTAAACTGAGGCTGGCTGGTGTGCAGAGTTGGTGGTATGGCCGTCTGGGTACACAGGAAATTGTTGGTCTGTCAAGATTAATCTTGCCCACTCTCCCCCTCTCCTGGCACAACACTGCCAGCTGCTGTGGGCATGGGATGACTGCCTCAGAGCCAGGTGGAGGGCAAAGACTTGACTGCCAGGCAAATACATTCACCATGTCTGTAGGTGTGTGTTGTGTCAAACCACTAAAATAAAGAAAGAGGGGATTGATGGGAGCTTTAAATAGACAATGACCAACTCCTCAGACCCTCAGATTTTATTATACAGACCTTAGATTTTAAATGTTTCTGACAAAACTGACTGAAAAGAGCCATCAGAGATCTGCTTTGTCCTACCTCCTTAATTGGGCTAACTGGCTCAGCCACTGCTCTGGTAGAGGTCCGGAGGGGGTGGCAGATGGATGATGAGGAGATGAGGTCACGGTAGAGGTTGTGACCTCCGGGCTAGTAGGCTGCATGCCTGTGGGTTCTCCAGTAGACAGGCCACACACCTTGTCCACCTGTGGAGGGGATGGAACAAACACATACACACACACCTGTTAGGCTAGAAAAACATACCACAGCATGGGTGGAGCTGCAGGATGACTTCTATTAACCCCCAACTGACACCTGCACAGTTGAAAGCATGTGAGCACCTATAAATCACTTAAAGCAAGATTCACTGTTCTTCTCCAGAGTGATGCCATCACTTCCAAATGAAGGATGTCTCATACTTTGGTTGATTAATTGCAAGATGAATAGGGTGAAAAGAATTATGTGACAGAGAATTTCTGAGTTACGGACAACATGGGAACACAGAGGGCATGGAGTGAGGGATGTGATGAAAGAAAATGGTAGGATGTGTGAGTTATTGCCAGGAGGGCTGACAGTAAATGTAGAACATTCCACTACCTCATGGAGGGGAATGCACGTGTGCACTGTTGGCAGAGAATCTCCATTGGGCTATTAAAGCCAGTGACGAAAAGGAGGAGACAGCCGGGTCATGAAAATGAGGGGGCGTGTGCTTCTTACCAAGAGGTAAAATCAATGACATCTCATTGGCTTAAAAGCCTCTGGCCAGTGTTATTAAGTGGTCCTCAATTAGCTGGAGAGACAGAATGTAATGGCTCTTGCATGCTGGAGTGAGTAACTCCTTATAGTAATCAATGCATACTCTCCGCTGCGTGTGGAGGGATGAGTCATTCGACTGCATGAGAGGATTGACAGTAACATTTAGCAGGCTAATCATTTGTCAGTGATTTAGCAGAGGAAGCTTTACTATATAAGATAGCAAAAACAGGGTAACTCCTGTAGATGTTTTTATACCTGGAACAAAGTACAAACTTCCAGTAAAATAATGTTTTTAAAAAGAGCAAACACACAAACAACTGCAAAAGCTTAATTTGGGGAAGAACTGGCAAGCATCTATGTTTAAATGGTTGGTTGAAGGGGTGTGTCTACATACTGGGAAGAGTTTGTATCTGTGTGTGGTGAAGCAGCTAGAATATTTGTTAATGGTGACAAAACATGTCTTGCAAATGTGCTAAAAATATGCTTGCCCTCCAGGGTGAGGCAGATCTGTCATCTCCTGTGCTTTATAAATGGGATTTAAATGGAAGTTTTGGCATAACAGTCTGCTATCTCTGAGCAGAAGGGATTGTCAACTTACAACCTGAACATTTTTCATATGCACCGCACTGTTTGCACTCCACTCTAGGCCTTCTTGTCGTTTTTTGCTTAACTACATTCTGGTCTTAAATCCTCTGCTCAGGCTGCCACGGAGCATGGGGACGGTTGTTTTATTGCATTAACCTTAACTCCCTCTTGACCAATAAAACATGCTCACATGTGGTAGAGCGACTCGCAGCCACACATGGACATGTAAATATGCCCCCCCCCCCACACACACACACACACACACACTGAGACGCAGAAAAACACACACACTGAGACGCAGACACACTACTTTGTGGAGCTATGAAAAGATAGATCAAAACAACTGTTTTGGCAATGAAATCTATCAACACACGAAGTCAAATGCTCTTCAATTGTGCTGCAATGCTACTGTTGACAAAGTTTAACTCATTTGCATACTGCCTGCATATCATGATGTGTTGGGACACATGATAACCAAAACCTCTTAAGTGGATTGTTTTGAGAGTTCAACCCCACCAAACTACCCTTGAATATTAATAAATGTACAGTTAAGTTTATATTTTCTTTGACTAGTTCGCAACTTTGCTCAGCCAACCATCATAAGCACTTGCAAGTGTCTTGGGCAACAAAAGAAATGGCACAATAAGACACTGTTAATTCAAAGACACAGACAAGCTATAAATGCCAAGGCTGACTCATTTCATTTCTAACACACTAGACTAAAGCTGTTTATCAACAAAATGCTACACTTTTAAGAATATAGCCAATAAAGCAGATAGGATTTCAGACAGCCATGTGCCTATTTCTTTCATCAGTCAAAAATTAATTTCTATTCAATAAATTCAGTGAGATTAGTTACAGTCTATAATGTCTTAGAGGTCTGCAGGCCTGTGCAAGAGGGTGTGTGTTTGTATGAAAATGGTCAATCTGGCAGATTGTGCATAAGTCAGGTGGTGCAAAGAACATATTGAACCAAGACTACATAGAAACAATAGTTACTGTTTTTCTCAAGGCAATGGTCGCTGTGTTGAGTCTCTTTTCATTCTTTATCCTCTTTTCTCTCTAACTCAACCTCATTCCAGTATTTGGGTCATTAACATTGTGTTAAAAAAAGTAAAAAAAAAAAAAACTGACCGCATTCTACACTTCACTGGATGCAGTAAGCATGTTCTGAGATGATTTTTCGGTTGTTTGAACCAATAGTAAAATTCAGACATTAACTTATTTAAAGGCAAGAGAAATCAAATTTGAGTTGCAGTTATTTGACAAGGCTGAACACAGGATCACAGAGACTACAGATAAATACAGAAAAATAAAGGAATAAAAAGCTTCATGTTAGGAGACATCAGGTCTTTTTCTAACTTTGCAAAGTAAAATTTATCAAACTAATGTGTAAATGAATAAAAATCAAATAAATGTTAACCAACTTTGGCAATATTTCTATGGGATTATGAATGCGGTAATGTGTGGTGAGTACATTTATTTAACTTAGTATGCCATTACAATCAAACCGAAAAAACCTTAAAAGTGGATGATTGAGGAATTTCATCCAGTCTGGCAGAAAGTGCAAGATACTGCCAAAGAACTTAGCAAAACAAGAGTATTTATCTCCAAAATGCTGAGCAGCCATAGTTTTCTTTCTTCATACTATTTTAGCTCTTTCCAGCAAAAATCTTTGGTACATAAGATGATGTACCTGAACCCTGTGGTTGTGTGAGATGAATTCCATGGATTGGACCTTTGATCTGATCTAACTTTCCATGTTTATCGGCCTGACATCCAATAGCAGGGTCAGATTGCTGCATCCCTAATTGTAGTGTAATGGCAGTCGTTATTAATTTGATTCAGAGCTACAGCCAAGCTAGTAGTGCCTGGCTACACAATAGCTTTGACACAACATGATCGCCAATTTGTTCCTATGGGGATAAAAGTATTAATGATTTGTTTAATTGACTAGTAATTCTGGCCCTGGCTAACAACGGTGGCAAGGTTCGTTCTTTTTGTCAGCCAAAAGCTCACATCTTAAATTTGCAGACAGCTGTGTGTGAGTTTTTAATTGTCCATCGTGGACAGCAAAATATGTCCCAAAGGATTCACACTAATTCAACACATCAAGACTCTTCAGTCGATAAATTAAATCCAGCACATGAGAAACAACCAAAAAAGGTCAGAGCTGCCACTTATCATTTCTCTGCAGGGGTGACAGATGAAGTTATTATGACATTATCTAATCCTGTCATTGTCAACTTTCCAAAGTTTCGAACCCTTTGCCATTTCTCACCAGCCTTTGTCTGACACTTTGCTATTCTCTGAGACAAAAATGTAAACATTCTTTTAAAATATGAACATGAAGAGGAGGTCACCCACAGTTCTGTTTGCTTTACTGTGTTATTTTTACAACCACACAGAAGAGGTTCAAGTATGCACTACTTTCTAACTGACCAGAAAAGATAGGAAATAAGGGGCCGCATTGCAAAACAAAAACCCTGAAAATAAAGATCAGTCTTGTGCCTAACCAAACACAACTCTGTAAACAAGAGAGAACAAAGTCAGCATAGGAAAATAAACAGAATCCTCTTGAAGGAGCCTCTTGAGAAATGGAGACATGCTCTCGAAAGTTGAACCTCTGAGCACATAATCCTAAAGGCCAATCAGACGACAGGTTGAATAACGGCGTGGGCTTGAACATGGCCGTATATCAATTATCTCCTGACCTGACGATGTCGTGAGAATGACAATCCTATTTGAGCACAGCATGAGCACTTGGGTTCTGTGTGTTTATGTGTGTGTGAGCACCTGTTTGTCCTTGTTATACCTCCACAATTCCAGCTATTTTGTGGAACATTCCTTGTGTGATTGCCTGAGGACAGCGACTGATGGACAGGGCAGATTGGTGGGATGCGAAGACTTTAGGGAAACAGTAGGTGTGTATTCAAAGTGCATTTGAGCAAGCCAGGGAAAATTGACAAATGCTGAAAGCCATGGACAGATTAGTGTTTTAAAAACCAAGTACATGAGTTTTCTTTCATTTGCTGTCCTATCAGATATTAGATCCCTCTGACTCAAAAACAAAAATTTCAAGCTATCAAAAGGTCTGCCAAAGTGTTAACTTAAGCAACATACATGATAATTTGTATGTAACATATCATCTCAAGGCGAGAGAGAGCAAAAAAAGCTAAGCAAGAGAGTCAGCCCTAAAGCAGGCCAAGCTGAGGGCCATCCCTCCTCTTGGGGAGTATTGGTTTACAGATAGCAGTGGTGGTCTTGTCTTCCCAGTTTATTTATCAAGGGATTACCCAGTAAAGCCAAGGGAACTTTCTCACCCCCTTCTCAACCCACACGCATTGCATTATGGGATAGGGAGGGCTTGATCAGTCTGTGACACCCCCCCCACACACACACACACACACACACACTTTTCCAGGGTATATGTGCACAATAATCATACATACACATGCACATACAGTCTGATGTCCAAATGCTACTGACTGCTTCACTGATTGAATAAAACTTTATTTGTCTAGCCTGCCAAAGGGAACAACAACTGAGTACACATAAGAGCTCCAGAAGTACAATTTAGAACAAAGGCACACAAATCTATCCATTACTTCAGCTTGCTAAGAGTGCTGAAATGACAAAAAAATGAGTCACATGATGATATTGTGTCATATTAACTCCATGACCTGAACTAAAACAACATCCATTCTACAGCCAAGCTTCAGGGATTGTATTAATTATCCTGGTTATGAATCATAGGGCTAAAGGGCCTCAATGGAACATCAACTCATGTGACTACAAAGAAATGATTCTGAACAGTTGGTTTGACTATTTGAAGTTAGTTGCAGTGATTAATGCAGTTTTTTTTTCACAGTTTCTGTGAGTGTGCAGGGAAATGTGCAAATATGTAAATTCTGTGACCTCCCTAAGGAGAGGTATGAAAACAAGCTGTATCTGTTTTCACTCCTCTTCCTAGGAGTAGCTCTGGGGACTGCAGCTTACACCCATTATTCAAACCAAAGTCATTGTGATTCCAAGAGATTGGACAATCAAATATGCATGAAATATCATTTAACAGGCAAAAATTAGAAAATTAAATTTCATCCCCATAAGTGTTAGTAAAACAAAGCTACTCTCAAAGAAGGCAAAGTGCTTTCTTTCCATTTGAGTTTGGACCTTGATGCAGTGTTGGAGTCTAAGAAGAGAACAAAAAGAAATTCAGCAGCCTGTTTAACAAGCTGTTGGGCTTGGTCTAGTAATTTTATTCAATGTGACACTAAGACCAGACATGACAAAAAAGTCTAGAAGGAGAGAGTGCACGACTAGCTATACTTTTATTCACCTCAATTTGGGTACTAAGTAAAGACGGAGAAAAAGAAAGGAAAATTTGATCAATAGCCAAGGATATGCATGAGTGAAATAAATCAACTCGATGACAAATACTGACTCATACTCCGCTAAGCTCTCTTTTGAAACACACAGGAAGAACCTTGCTACTTAAGCAGAATGGCTGTTTGTGATGTTCTCTCCAAAGAAAACCAAAGGCATCAGTCTAAATTGGAATGACTGGAGTACTGACATCAAGCATCAGGATAATTGTGTTTGAACAAGTAATAATTTCCATTCCATTGCAACTCATATGAAAATAGAGAATGAGGTTCAGCTGCTTGTGCAAAAGAAAAGTTTCCATTGCTGTATTGACGGAGGATTTCTTTTTATTTTTAAATAAGAAATGTGATGTATTCATAAAACAAGTAATAGATGATCTCATTTCATTTTAAAATTAATTCATCTATGTAAACCATCTAGTAAGTGTTTCCAGATTAAATCATGAGAAACCTTGACTTGACACCTAAAAGGACAGTGGAATAATTACTGAGATCTTTCAGCAGCCTAAAAGTTAGACTATGATACCATTTGAATCAAGGAGTAACACAAAAAGGATGTTCTCTGAATCTACTGTTAAAGAACCTTTTTTCCTATGAGTGTTGTAGAAAAACAAAAACCACATATACCTTCTTTAGATCAAGGTGTGGGTGCTAGTTCTGAGCTACAGCCTGACATGGCAGCCGCTCTTTGCATTTCCATTGACAGAGCACCGGCTCCAGGTGGTAAAAATATGGTGCTTAGCAAGTATCAACTCTTTGCTGGGCCAGAGTGAAGCACCAACTACAGGGGCTGGACTGGGTCATAACCGATGATCAGAAGAGGAAAACACCCATTTTTAAAAAAGAAAAACTGTCAAGTGAATTGTCCGTTATTTTGGTGGAGTTGCTCACTCAAAACTTAGAATGGGTGCCAAATTGGAGCAGCAGCAGTCAGAGGAGGAGACCGGGCACTTCCCGGCACAGTGTTCGTCTGTAGAAATACAGGGATATCTGTCAAACCCTTGCAGAAAAAACTTGTGTGTGAAAAGCTTCAACGGGAGATGGCTGCAGGGGGGTACAAGTGGGGCATAAAATGATTTAAATCATATTGTTAGGTGCTAAACACTGGGAGCTGTCAGGCAGTCCAAGCCAGAGATGCAGAGTCTCCTTCAGCACCAGTTTCTGACTTTTCAGAGTAGTCCCGTGTTCTGGATCAAACTGGATATGATAAACGTAAATTCATTGTCAAATTCCTCACTCTTGCTCATAATGGTGAAGCACATCACTTAGAATGAACAGGTAAAAATGTAACTACTTCATGATGCTGGGTGGTTTTCTCGTTTTATGACAATTTGAAAAGCACTGTACATAACGTTTTGACTGCAACAGCCATTTAAGGGAGCATTTTTGTTGAAATTGAATACAACACTTCCACTCCCTATTATAATTATTATTTTTGCAAACTAATTTTGTTGTACTTGTTTAATTTGCTCCTTGTACATAGCTAAATGTTGAAAAATTTTGAACATGTGTAACTTCTAACTGAGTGGTAATAATTTCCCAAGTGCAGCTTCAGATGCTGTCTTGCAAAAAACGTCTTCTCTAACTGTTCCTGATGAGTAGATTTCAGAATGGCTTCAAAGTCTCTTGCAAGAGTGTGAACTGCATGTTACCACTGAATTGCAGAGAACAGAACAGAACAGAAACAGTTCTTGCATAGTCTGACAAAATATCTATTCATTTGTCTTACTAAACCAGAGTGATCAAAGGCATGAAGGTGAGTACTGTTTGTATTTGAAATTTCACCCAGAGATTATTCTCATATACACAATATAGATGTGTGTTAAATGTGCTCGAACAATTGCTACCACAAAGTCAATTTGTTACTGAACACTCTATGGGTTTGGATTTATGTAATGTGGGGATCAGAATATTTGTATCCTTCAGGGGAAATGCTTAAATCGCCAACAGTATGTACAAGATGACACTCCCTGAACCACTCATGGCCTAATTGGAGCAGCTTTCCCTTGGGCCTCTCCCAGAAAGACCTTAGCTACAGAACAAATAGGTGATTTATAGTATAACTCTTCTCCCTTTGCCTTCTCTTTCTCCCTCTCTGCCAAGTGTTTATAACCATCTTTAAGGTCTCTCTTCATTCTTTTTAAATCACTATGTCTCTCTCTTCCGTCTTCAGTCTGCAGCCTTTGTCAATCAGCCCCCTCCTTTGTGTCTTTTTCTCTCACTCTTCTCTGAATGATGTCAGTGCTAATTAAAGAGAGACTCAGTCCCTCGTATATCACAAGGAAAAGTCCTTGAGATTCCAATCAGCAAAGAGAGCACAGAGTTTCTCTCCCCACGCCGCGGCATGCTTACCCTGATTAAATCATTCACAGATGATCTAAAAATGAGAGGCTCTGCTTTTTTGGGGTAGTAAATATGGGTGTTACTTTGGAGTTTGTTGACAACATTTGTCCATCTTTGTAAACAAATTCAAGAAAATTACATATGCAAAATGCGGCAAGATGTCTCAGAGGACTCAAGTGCGGTTCCACCGCAGAGACGAAGGGAATAGAGACAGAGGAAGGTCAAGTGAGTTCATCTTGTCTGCAATATGATGGTGGTACATACTCCAAAAGTAAGGAAAATAAGCTTGTGGGTAGAAACTTTTAGACTCCACGTGTCTTTTTGAAGCCTTTCAATGAACCAGCAATTACCACTAAAATCATAACACAGATGCAGCAGGCAAGCAGAGGGCAGCTGCATGGTATTATCATGCCAGGCTGCGTTTGGAGGTGCTAAAACACCCAACAGGGGGGCAGCAGGGCATCAGATGACGTTATTGGAAATGTGAAAACATTAAGGGCAGTGGAGAAACATCAGCGTGATGTCAGTATTCTTCTGTCATGATTCATTACTTACACCAAAATGTAACTTCCAAAGGTCCAGGGATTGTGACCAGTGCAGCAAGACCAATGGATATTTATTAATCTTACAAATGGCAGCATCAGCACATTTGTGCGCCTGTCAACCATCATTTCTTGCTCACCATCTCTATCTCTCCTTTTTCTCATCCTGTGTGAAAGAGTCCATCTGAGCTGCAGGCCTCAGACTCTTGATTGAAAGCCTCACATCATTCGGTTTCCAAACATTTCTTAAACTTATATTCAACATCTGAGGATTCATGCGAGGATCCCACCAACTCATGTAATAGGTCACAGAAAAAAAACCCAATATACTGAAGACCGTCACTTTATGTTCAGACCCAGTTTAATGGCCTAGTTATCAATCGTGTTTTGATTGCCAACAGCTAAAGCTGTATCTTTCATACTGAGAAGAGGAGTCAGTACTTTTGTGGTGTTGAGTGCTGGATATTCTCAGCAGGATGTCTAACACTAAAAGAGGGGAGAGGAGAGCAGAGAAAGATGTGTGAGGGTAGCTGAGAAGAGAGGCTGCTGCACCCACCATCATTAGCTAATGGACTGCTGAGTAAGTCAGTCAGCTTGAGGGTTGGACAGAGTGCCAAAGGCAAACACAACTTAGAATGATGGGTTAAGCGTATAAATTGGCTATAAGCACAGTTTGCGTCAGCTACCATTCAGCTTACAGTCTCAAATATTAGATCCAGAAAACCACACAGAAGCCGGTGTAGTTAATCCTTTTATATAAGGTGACCTCCAGAGGGGCTCTCAGCAGCCAATGTCAGAGTGTATCTCAACAAGTCTACAGCAATTATAACAGACTGTATCCTCACAGCACCCTTACATTCAAGACCAATTACATGCACAATTATCTTTAAGAGTTTCTGCATCAAGGTAAAGTTAATATTTTACTACCATATTTTAGTCAGCTTTATTTGAACATTTATACCTATCTAAAGGAATTCACAGATAGTGTTAATGTCTAAAGTTAAATTATTATGAGTAAAGGAAGGCTACATTATTCAACTCATTTGTGATTTTAATGTTATCTCTTCAGATGCTATATTAAACCACATGAACCACGTTCTAATTCATTACTGCTTAAAATAATTCATCCTCTGATGTTTCCCACAAAAATGTGATTCATACTACATTTCAAATGTCTAGCAACACATCTTCATCTTAAACAGTGACAAAACCATGAAAATACATGGCTGCAGTGGACTGGGCAAGGAATGTAAAACAAGACACTGTGATAATAGAGTTTGATTTCACCCTGCAGATATTTTCTATACCATTGTGGAATGAAGTAAAAGAGTAAGTGCTTTGAATGTGTCGAGGTGCCACCGTGGTGAATGGAAACCCTCCAGTTGTCCCACTGCTCCTTGTTTCCATTCTGTAAAGGCCCAGGCTGCTATTATCATTCCTCTATAAGACTGTAATGAGAAGCTGGGGTAAAACCAACAAGCGGATAAGGTAGACCTGAGTATAAACTGCTCTAATCTGTAGCACTGGCACCATTTTTTCATGAGCTAAGATCTTATGAGCAGCTGAGGGACTGAATGAATGTGGCCATGAGTGAATGCATGCTCTATGTCTTAAAATTTATTCCAATGTCTACTCATCTTTTGCAAGTACAAGATATAAAGGCAACCTACTTGGTCATATGAGCCATATCAATTTTATGACCATGTCAATAAACATGAGTCTGTGGTCTCTCAGGCATAGTTGGCTCTGCAGGGAGAGACCTGAAGAAGAATTCAACAGGGCAGTATTCAGAAAAGGAAAACGTTGCCAAACATCAGGGTTCCCATTTCCACTGGGGCCCAATAAGAGTAGCCACTTTTACTGGAAATGTTCCAATTTTCTCCTAATTGTGTCTACTCGACATAATCCAGCCCCAGGCTCCCCAAATATCCATAACCACTTCCCTTAGACCAACGTTCACGCTCTGTCTCAATAAGAGCAGGAATGTGTTAAAACAGAATCTATCCCTCTGCTGCCCCACAGAACTATCAATAGCTGCCTTTCAGTCTCACACACGCTGCTAGCATTGTCACAGGGTGGGCTGCATATCTTAGCTCCTTACTGGACTTCTAAAAACCTGATACCTGCACTCAGTGTGGTGATGTGTGTATGTACACTGTATATGTTTTGACCCAGGCTCTACCCTATGATGTGGAGCAACATATAGTGCAGACTCTGTGTAGTCTGCAGCTCTTTAAGTGAGAGAAAGCAACCACAAAGTGGTTTGGGATACCATCCCAGTGTAAAACCACACAGTCACAATAATCCCTTTAATAACAACTCCATATAATATTCAGACTCGGCAGAAGACAGGGTTACTTTGTGCTGAAATTTACCGATACAGCAAAAGTTACAGCAAAAAAACAAACAGTAGGAAACCAGGTATGTGCTCTTTTATTTGTTCTGCAGTAAGATGGTTCAGATAATAGGTGGTCAAATTTGGGTGTACATCTAAGAGAGGGGTGAATGGGGGTTTCAGGGTGACAGCAGCTAACTTGACACAGTAATTGTGCTCTGGAGAATTAACAGTTTTTCCTTGTCAGGCCACTATGGCTTTATAAAAACATACAGTGGTTTAAAAAGGCCATGGGTCCCTGTTAATACATGTTAGTCGAGCCATGTGCTACTCTATGTGTGGGTGAGAGTATGCGCGTCTCTCTGTGTGTATTGTGACTAAGTAATTGTAGATGATCATGTTTGCACTCTGGCCCAATGGCTGAGTGAAGAATTGAACGCACAGAAACTGGGAGCCACCAGTGTCCGACTGGGGGCCACCTCTTTTATCAGCAACAATTCTTTTGGTCCTTTTTTTCCAGCTGGCTGAGTCTAGTTTGTATGGCCTAGCTGGAACCCTTTCAATTCTTCCCACTTGTTCCTTTGCTGGACTCCCAGCTCCAAGCTTGCTGGCCACCCCATGAATACCAAGCAGGCATGCACACACATATGTACTGACACACAGCAAACACTCTGGATTGTTTCATCAGGTCAGACTGTGGACCTGGCAACTCATTCCTCACTGTCTGAGCATACGTGCATTTTTCTATACAAGTGCCAAAAGTGCATGACAATCTATGTAGTTACAGAACAGTACAGTAAATGTTTAATGTGTCATCACATCAAACAGCGACATAACAGTGATTTTACAATTTTAGGCTCATTGATGACAAAAAAATAACATCAAAGTTGCAAAATGCTTTCCTTTTGTGTGACTTATCAGAACAAATGCTAGAAGAATGAGTATGAGACATCATGATTGAAAATTGCAGATAAATGCAGCTCCAAATACCCCTTACCTGATGAAAAGAAGAAAGGGGAAAGATGAGGTTAAAAAAATGAAATAAATAAAATAGTTATTGAACTCTCCATAACTATAAGTCTGCACAGGCATGAGGTTTCCTTGTTGTCTTTTTGGTGACTGTGTGTTTTGGGAAAGAAATGTGACATCAGTGCCACTCACCAAATGGCTTCTGTACATGCACTGATTTCGAAATATATCATCAGCCCACTATTTAATCCACTTCTGCAGCCGTGTTTTGGCCTGTTTTTACTTTTTTTTTTTTTTTTCAAAGGAGATGTATGTGTGTTGTCCATATTCATTCATACAAACTGATCCTGACCTAGCCTTACTTGTCGTCAGTATGAGTTTCAGTGGGTGAGAGATAATTTAGCAAACATTTACTTAAGAAAGTTACCAAAGAGATAATAGTTTGTGAGAAAAATTACCAATAGCTGACTGGGAGCCCAGAACTTTCCGTTAAATGAAACAACAACAAAAAAGAATTGAAAAGAAAATTTCATTCTAGAATCCACAAACAGCTTGCACATTATGGCTTGTATAGTGTTGTCTTACAGTTCTGGGAACACTTCCAGCATCGACATGTCCACAAGTGGTCCCATTAAAAATCTTATGGAACAACTGCAGTCTACATAACCGTGTCAACATTGAAGCATTGTTCTTTCCTTCACTAGTACCATATTCAACAAAGTTTATGTCAGCCATAGCCACTGTCCAACTGAGTAACTAAAGGTTCTGACAGGATATGGATCACAAGATCTCATGTCTGAAGCTCATAATCCTGGCCAAATTATGAGATGGAAAGACTCCAAAATTGGGATAGGAGAGAATAAACAGGCTATTCCTGCATCTCATGGAATTGAAATCCAGTCACCTTTTCAATAAAAAGGGGCCACATAAAGGTTATAACAGTCTGATATCCTTAGCACTTTAGCTCATGCCTTGAGAACACAAAGACATCAACCTTTCTTAAAGATGAATTCTGAAGTGTGTGCTCTAAATTTGAGGCACTCCAAATTGGAAAGACTGAAGAGAACCTAACCCTTTTGTTTATTTAGCCCAGTCTCACCATAATGCTTGCTGGGAAATCAAGATAAAATTGTTTGAAAGAAGCTAAATTAACACTGTGGATTTAACCGTTGTGTTTGCAACAACTGCCAGGCAGGCTTTCATAAAGCTGTCCCCATGTTGTCCGGCTCCAAAACCACATTTAATATTGGACATAGTAGTACTCACAGCATGCAGTGCAATAAATCATTTTTATCAACCACTTCTCTTATTTCAAACAAAATCATGAAAGAATATTTATTATCCCCAAATATCCCAATCCTTCACTTTAATTTGAAATTTTAAATGGCCTTTTCATTTTGAAAGATTAGCTTTTAGTTTGCCTCAGCTCAACATGACTTCAGTAGAGGATAACACTACTCTTTTGTAATAGCTCATTTGCCCTTTGTAGCTTTTTCACTCTGCAAGTATGAATGTAATGAACAGATTTTTTTATGGTGCAGTGGTGGTGACAAATATTAGTGGAAGAAAAGGCTATGATGCGCAAATTAGTAAGCTCGTAGGTAAGCGAGAAAGTAAATAAGAAAGTGGTTATGCCAGTAAGTGAGTAAATGGCAAGTAATTTAACAGCAAATAGGTAATCAAGTAAGTGGTCAACTAAGTCAATATGTCATTAAGTAATTAAGTAAGTAAGTTAAAAAATAAAATAATAAATGAAAATAAATAAATAAATGCTTTTTTTAAGCAAGTAAGTAGGTAAGTAGGTAGGTGATTAAGTTGGCTAAATAAGTAATTAGGCAATTAAGTTTGTGGTTAGGAAGTAAAAATATAAATGCAAGAAAATGGGGAGGTAAGTAAGTAAGTAAATAGTAATTAAGTCAGTAACCATTTAAGTATAAAACTAAGCAAGTGAGTGGTATCTAGATAAATAAGTGGTTAAGTCAGTAAGTAAGTGGTTAGTTAAGAAAGTAGACCAAAAAGCAAGTAGGTAGACAGATAAATAAGTTATTACACAAGTAAGGAAGTATTTCAATGAGTAGGTAAATGAGCAGGCAAATAAGTAAATTGGTAAGATAGTATGTTGGTACGTTGAAGAAAAGGAAAAAAGCATTTCAGTACGCGAGTAGACAAGCATTCAAGTAAGTAGATAGGTTAGTGTAAGTATTTGAGCAACCAGATTAGTTTGAAATAGAGTAAGTAGATGCGTAGATCGGTAAGTAGGTGGGTAGATGGTTGCAATTTTATGACATACTAAACTTTGGATTTCACTCACCGTTGCTGTGATGAGTGGACCATGTAGCTGTGCATAAAGCAAGGCGTCATTAACATAGCCCCTGACACCAAGCAAGGCAAGTTCAAGGCTGTGGTGTCCAACCATGGCATGAGTCAGTTGCTCCAACAAAGTGGAATACTTCCTCCAAGGCTGATCCAGCTCAGTTACACTGGCCAAGCAACCTCGCATTACATTTAGGCAGTAGCCCACACAGGGCTTGATCAGGGTCAACCCTCTGCAGTGGGAGCAGTACACCATCTTCACCAAACCCTTCACACACTCCTTGCTCAGACTGACATATTCTGTCGCATTCATCACCTCCAGACCTTCTTCCAGGGCCAAGCCCAAGTGTCGCCCAGCTCCCAGTGCCCCAGCCAATGCTTGAGCCATGATGGCTGGGTGAGGCCCAAATGGGTTGACGTCCTGTCTGGTCATGCGGAGACAGTCACTCATTTCACTGGCTGTCGTCATACTTCCATCGATGCCAGGATTGATAAGTCTGGTGTAGACCAAAGGGAAGAGGTTGTTAAAAAACTGATGAACTGACGCATCCACAGAGACGTTGGAACCACGGAGGTAGTGGGAGAGCGAGGAAAAGAGTTGGTTGACATGAGGCAGCGCATGACGAGACAAGGATGAATATGTTCCTTCTAGGAGGGAGCTCAAGTGGCCCTGAGAGAAGGAGAGAAGGTACTGGAACATGTCTGTAATCAAAACAGAAAAAACAGGAGATAAGGGACAGTAATAAATCATGATGAAATGATTTATAAGCTCTACGGTAAATCAGTTAGGAAAAATTCAAATTGGAAGTGGGGTTGTTCATATCCGAACCCTGGCTCCCAGCCACCAAATCTTTACAAATGTCAAACAGTAAGTTTGGGTAAGAAACCAGTGTGAAGTTGCTGTATGTATGTACCAATAGAATCTACGGGGGAACAGTTACTGTGGAACAGTCTCAGACTGGGATGAAAGAGTATTGACATACCTTTTGATATCAGTGGCAAATAGTGAATATTCTAGATTCTACTAAGGTGTTTGAAATGACACTGGCCAACTGTATAAAGCATGATGTCAGTGCAGAGGCCGACTGGTGCCAATGAAGTACCATTTATTGCCAAAAAAGGTTCAGTGACTGAGTTGAGACAGAATGGCAGAGCCAAATTTCCTGAGTCATTTTCTCTCCTCATTCTCCAGCAATCTCTTGAGTCTAGCCCCATTTTACAGCTCATTGACAGTTTATTGTTGGATAAGAGCCTACTTAGAAGTTATGTTCCATGAGTTTGATAAAGTATGATAACACAGGTACAGAGTTGGCCAATTCCCATACATGAGACAATTTCCATCATCCTGAACAGCCCTGTCCACTTAATCTTCTAACCTTTTGTTCTTTCCTCCTTGGCAGCAACTCTCCACATATTCCCCTCAATATGCAACTGTGGAGGACTGCATGTACATGTATGTATGTATACATGTGTGTATGCATATTCTGGACACAGCACTCTCCTCTGGGCTGTGATGTCAGCTTAAAAACATGCCAGGACATAAGGAAGCAGTAGCAACTGTACAGAAATTGAGACTAAGAAAGGAGGGTGCCAGAACACCCCCCCCACCCCAGCCCAGCAGCACCAATACTGTGACATACACACACAAGTGCACATGCTATGAAAAACTCAGCATACATCTGCAGCATATGGAAATTTCTCATTGTATGTGTTACTGGGCATTAAATCAATGTTGAGCTGGGTTTTTTTTTTTTTTACTGCCTGGCTGTCATTTACAAATTCCTTCATACGAGTATTGTTCTGCATGTGAATCCCCAGTGATTGTAACCAAATGAGTATGTGTGTTTGTGTGTGAGCCTGTGTGTGTCCAGCCCCTCCCAGCTTACAGACAGAAGGATAACAACAGTCATGTCCTCCTCAACAGCTGCACTAATATGACCGCTGTCTGTGACACTTGGGGACTCCCCACTGGCCAGTAGAAGGCACATCTCATATCTAATGCACCCGTGGTTGTCATGAATGGAGCTGCAGTCACACGCATAAGATTTTATGTTGTGGGTTTTGCAGAGTGTGACTGTGTGTGACAGAAATAAAGCAGACAGACATGACAAGGAATGGTCTGGTTGGGAATTCATGTCCAGTAAGAGATAGAGCAAAAAGAGAATAACAAAGTGAAAAGCCAAAAAAAGGTAACATAGCACTGGATTGGTAGAGAAGTTGGAGTTAAAACTTTGGTTCCACTTCATTGTCTCCTAAGCTCGAAGGGCTACAAGTATCCGTGTGATGTCTGTTTGCCCGCCTGTCTGTCGGTCAAAAAACTCAATATCCACAAAAAAAATTTCACCACAAGATGAACTGACACAGAATCCTATCATATCATTATAAAACGATCATGGTTTAATCCTACTCTTTGCTTGAAGTGCTGGGGGAGAGAGAAGCTTACTTGAGAATTTCAGGGGTGAAAATATTCCTGTCTCATTCTTATCAAAACACCACAACTGGATGCACATCTTTCAGAAGATTTATGTCAGGACCATTAAACCCTTAAGACATTCTGTACTAGTTAAAGAAGCTTATTTTCCTTTGCCAAGAGAGTGACAGAGTGAGAGAGAACACGAAAGAGGAAAAAAGTGGGGAGAAAGTGGGAGACCGCCAGGAAAAACGAACTAAATAGAAGCGACTGAACTTTTGAACAAGGAAAAACAACTACTGTACAAGTGGGCTCCACCTTGTGAACATGCTCTGACATCTGGATTCATTTGGCCTCTGGGTCCTGAGCACTTCCCTGCCTCTCCATGGCTTTTACTTCAAACAGGTCCTTCTCGAGATGTACGAGAAGAAAGAGTCCACCTTTCTGCCTTCCCACACCCCCCAGAACAGACAAAATTATGGCCCCCCTGATACATTCATCCTCAATATCGGTTTCTGTTCTACTTCGAGTTCTCGCCCATACAAAAATGTTTAACTGTTTCTCAAGCCATGATAAATCAAACACAATGCTTTGTGGGTTCATCTGCACTTTCCAGTACCAGGGAACAGGGTGACAACAACAAAAAAAATGAAACCCAGAGTGCATGATAGCCAAAAGAGTTGGCTTGTTCTCTCTGGTCATTGTGTCTGACCACACTCCATTCAAACACAGTTGTGGGTGGCTGTCATTACCATGTCAGAAGCTCTCATCAGTTAGCCTCTTGGGAAACGAGATCTGGGTGGAATGAGGCCATTTTGCACGACACATTTGTTTTTCATTTCACTGAAGGTCCTAAAAGTCAGAAACTCAAAACACATCATTGTCAAACTAGCTAAACTAAAATAAAAGAGCAGGCATACTTTATTTTTTCCTGTGAGCCCTTAGAGTTTAGTCTGAAGTGCTGCCTGGTGGAAATACACAGGGTTTTAACAGAGTTAGTTGAAAATGTAGAAAGTTTTTGATTAGTAAGGCCTTTCAGTGAGTATGTAAGAATGACCATTGCATACCTTTACATCAATTCTATTAAGAGGCTACTCTGAGCTCGCTAGTTTTGATCATAAGAAGCTATTTCCACTTTATGTTAGCATGGCAACACAGTGTTTTACTGGCAGTCACAGCTGTGTGTCGTCATGGTGAAGTTGCCACAATAACTGAGTAAAAACATGCCCAGTGGAAGCTCTGATACAAAACTATGCTGGTCCTAATTTTTTGGCCACTCTCTCAGAAAAATATGCACAAATGTGTGTTTGTGTCTAACCGAGCAGCACTGTCACAGTTGGAATGGGGCTTTAAAACCTGTGTGATGTCAGAACTCTGCAGAGGACATGTGGCACAGATTAACATGGTTAGCATGCAGAAAGTAATTCCACTGTCTGACAAGAAAACTTTTGTTGTGATGCTATAAGTCAAAACGTTATGGGAAGTGGGGACTATGTGAAAATATCTAACTTTGGAGTCCCTTAGTAGTATAGACAATGACACTGTAGCTGTTTGTGTATCCTTTACACAAAGATGTCAGAGATTGCAACGGGTACCCAAAACATAAATGACACATTAAAACAGTTGCTGGATGTTTTTGTGATCACATAAATAGGTATGAGTGCACAAAGAAGTAGTGTATGCTCAGTAACTGCATACAGTCATAATAGTTATGTCTTACTTGTGCTCATCTACCAGCAACAACCTCACCAAGCAGAGCAAACAGAACCTCCCTCTAATTTTTGTTTTATCAATTATCAAGTTTTAACAGACCAGTACAGTATAAACGCTGCATGTGCATTGTAATGAGCATTAACATCAAAAAGTTTAGCTGACGTTTTAGCCTCCTGTTGAGCTTTCTCCTGCTCTCCTGTCTCTTTTTGACAGTCCAGCTCCTCTTTCTGCCATCACAACAAAATAAATCAGAGAAATATTATTCTTATATACAATCAGGATAGATTTTGCTTTTCAATCAGTCAACTCACTTCTCACTGCTAAACTTTGCCAGGTGGTGTCACGTTGTCATCAGAACTTTCAATCTATATGCCCTAAATTTAATTTTGTGATTCGTATGACATTATGACAGTAAAAATTGGTGATCCCAAGTGGAAAATTATTAGCAAGGGCAACAATGTATGGGACTGTTGACCAGTTGCATAGCCCCCAGTAAGTGGCTGTAACTGTGTCTGTGTCATACGTGACACTGCATCTTTTAATAAGTGCAAGCATGAGCCCATGTGTATTTTTAAGCCTGTGCATATAGGCTTATAAAAGTGGGTGTGCATGTGTATATGCATGCCTGAAGATGCGGTAATATTGTGATAATGAGGTAGGAGACACTGTTCTCATACCATAGAACTGTAGGCTCTTGCTATCTTGGCAATCAGTCCTGACTGAACCCGGTAAACCATCTTCTCAGGCAGAGCATTTTAATCCTAACACAGGCTTGGGTTTCAGACAGGTCACTGCACAGATATATGACACAGTGACACGTGTAGATTATATATCCGTCTTTTAATTAGTAGGAATACTGTACATAGGGCCATCACCCACTCAGCACTGGTCATCTTAGGTTACAGAGGAGAGCTGCAATGTCACACAATCCTGCAGCCTCCCAGTAAACAGTTTAATGGTAATAAACTATTTATAAGTCAATGAATCAATCTGTTGATTCATCATTCTTGTAAGGTAGAATCACACGTCTGAAGTCTAAAGCGGGGGCATGACTCAACTGTTAGACAACACCCGCAGACATGCTGTCAACGCAAATCTGACCTATGAAAAATGGGGAGATGCACTCCCATGAAGGTCTGTGTGACCAAACAAGCTATTAAGGAAATCACATATTTGTACAGAAATCCTGGTCCCAAATCCATGTTTACTTGTCTTATCCTGTCATGGGACTAACAGGTGGGATAATGAGCTCAGGGTAGAGGAGTGGAGGTGGTGAAGGAGGTAGGGCAAGCTTCCCATCTCTCCATCAGCATCCCAGTAATTAAAAAGGCAGCCAAGCAATATCAAAACTCTGAAACATAAACAATTCCACAGATGCCAGGGCCATTTGGGGTGCACTTGGCTATAACATAGTGAGAAGGGGGGCAGTGGGGGGGAAGAGATTCACCAGTGAGGGGATCACTGCTCCCTGCACAGGCCAAAGTCAGGAAACATGATCGAGAACAGGGAATGAGCAGACGAGAGAAGGACAGGGACAGAGGAGACAGAGCACAGGGCGCAGTGGGTGAGGGGCTGAAGGAGGGAGAGGGTTGTTCAGATGGCTAATACCATAAAGGGGAGATGTAGAAGGCCAGCCTGAGGGCAGCCTGTTGACAGGCTGATGGACAGCACCACTGGTCTTTCGCATTAAGAGGGCCATAGGTCTACAGAAGCTCCTCATTTCTCTTTTGTTTATTGGTGTATAAATCACACTGTCTCTTTGGATGTACTGAAGGGGCAGCACAACGTGTCATACACAAGAAACATTCATTGACAACTGTCAAGCTACTGGATAGGACTTGTGACTCTTGTAAATAGCAGTATCTGTGGCACCACAGCATAGTAAGCTAGCTCATGCACATATCGAATATTCTGCTATGAAAAGAAAAAAAATCCCTTTTCTTCACCTCTTCTGTGTTAAATGTTGCACTACTTTCAATTTAATGCAAGATGTAAATGACTTCTCAATTTTTTTGAATATGGATTGTAAATGTTTATTTTAGGTTTTAGAGAAAAGTATACCATTCATACACAAAAAATTGACTTGATAGCAGAGGCAGAGTTATCAGAAAATAAAGTGTTCTCTAGAAGAAAAACAGCTCAATACTCTGTTTACAAAAGACGAGAAGGAGTGAGTCTTGACACTGAAAGTCTTACCCAAAACCTGGCCAAACTGTTGATTGACTGTGATATGCCAGAAAGCCTTGTTATTATAAATGAAATCTTATGATGAAAAAAGACTGGGCTCCAGATTTTCATGAAAAGGGAAAGGATACATTTTGGTGAAAAAAAAAATAACATGAAACAGACTCTTTCGGCTGACTGAGGTGTGAAAGGCATCCAAGATGAAAGGAAGTCTAATAATGTATTTTACACTTTTCTTCTTAGCAGGTGTGGCCCCTGTTTTCATTTTTTATATTTTTTTTATGAAGGAGTATATGCAGGGTTACTTGTCTTATTGTTTCAATTATGGGTCAAAACTAGTCTTTTATGAGGCCTGAGTCTTTTATATGTATGCCATTAAAAACATCACAAACAGGGCTCAAACTAAACTTCTGAGGCTTCTGATTGTAAACTGAATTAAGTTTTGAATTATGTGTTAAATTGCTCATTTGTTTTGTTTCTAAAGACTTCAACTGTCCAATCCAGACCGCACAAAACAAGAGTCAGTGGCAGAATGGGCTATTTGGCATGGGCAAAGAAGATCTGGCAAATGTTTAAGGGGTGTAACTCGCATACTCTGCTCTGCTGCTCATATGACACCGTTTGAAGAGAAATAAACAGCTTTTCATACCAAGAAGCAATGATCACGACTTGTGCAAAAGAAAAGTGTTGATAATCGACAAATTCTATTGTTTTAAGCAAACCAAATTTATTATAAAGCTGCAGTGGGTTTAAGAGCACACTGATATAAATCCTCTGTTCATGTTGGCAGACAATACAGCAGTAATCATAATCCATCATGGGTTGTACCAATGGGGAGAGGCTGGGCAGGGTCAGAAAATAACATTGGTTTTCGGTCCATCCATTTCTCCTATTTTTGGCACCTCCTCCACTCATATACAGTGGATGCATGACTGGAGTTCTCAGTCAGTGAATAAGGCCTACCATGGGACTCCTTAACACTGCCTCAGGAGCCTGAGAGGCGAAGAGGAGGAAGAGAAGGAGGCAGACGAGAGTCCAACACAGGCTGAGCGAAGTGACTTGACTGAGTGATGAAGAGAGCTGGTGCTGAGAGGATAAAAGGACAGCCAATTCCATCCTGCTCTGAGCATGAGTAACAGTATTAGTCATGACATGCAGACATACAGCACAATGCTCACCCACTTATGCATTTAAAGCACATATTAAGTACACGCCCTGGTTTCCCAGAGGTGTCAGATGGAAGCAGATACACACGTCTGGCCAATTTGTGATGTTACGAACATTGTTCTCTCACGCTAATTTTTAACAATACTCCCTTATTCCTCCCAGGATGACCCCACTTTGGTCAAAACTATCATCATCTCTCTTAACTTTATGTCCTTTCATAAAAGTGAATAATGGTAGAAAAAGTTTGATCAAAAAGGCGAGTAGTTCCTTTTGCCTTCTGGTTTTAAGAAATGTTATGAAAAGGATTTAGTGTTTGCTTGCCCACATCTACGATCTCAAAGATATAAGAATGCCACACACATAGAAGCAGACGTACACTCATGCACAGACATTTACGGCTTTTGGGATCAGCTTGGGAAGGATGGGGGCAAAAGAGTCAGACAGGACACTGGAGAAGGCCAGGCTGGACCAATAAGCTGCAGCGAAGCACAAATCCCATCAGCCAGACAGGCAGATTGTGTTCCAGAAAAGCCAAATTCTCTTGGACAGAGAACAAGCCCCGGGAGATGCGACTTTGTCTGATTACCAAGAAACTTCCTGCCTGGACGTCAAGCTCATACAACAGTCATACAGATGAAACTCAGGCTACACTGAAGTGTTTGTTAGCGTACATCTAAAAGATAGTGTCAGAAGAGTTGTCTTGTAAAGTAGTGTCAGAGAATCAGTCTGTGAGAAAAAGTCAGCACTGGCGAGAAATAAAGGGGCACTTTCCTTAGTTTCATTTCATGCTAGTATCTCAAATTATGGCTTTGGAGACTGGCGGCAGGCTAATCTACACAGACCTCATATTTGTTTAGGCATTGGATGCAATACTGGGAACACGCATGGTTGGTTGAAGGAGACCGGGGCTGGGGGGAGCAAAATAACAATGCCGAAGAAAAATGAAAGGAAAATTCTTGGGGTGAAGAAGACTGGGAAGAATTTTGTGTTTATGGTTTCATTCTGTGGAGTGCATTCTTGGCAGCTTGGTTATCTTTGAGACATGAAGCTTCCCTGCAGCGCACATGCCAGCAAGCAAGCAGTTGGCATGTCGCCTGCCCAAACCCAGCATGTTCTTGTTAAGCAACTACTGCTGACAAAGCATGGGCCACAGACAGAGAGAGACACCCAGGAAGACAGAGGGAGAGAGAGTCACAGTGCAAAGAGAATCTACGGAAAGAGAAACCTGTTGATTCAGTGACCAAAAACACCTCTAACAGTGCCACGCTTTAACACACCTGTGCACACTTCACTGAAACTCTAATGTGACCATCAGCCCTCCCTCCAGCTCAGATTTCTGCCTTCTCATTCAATCCTCAACTCCCCACTCCTCTGTGTTCTCACACATTCATGCTGAGGTGAGAGGGGCAGATGAAAAGTAGAGGTAATTAGGGAAGCTTTGAGAGTGATTTTATGACTGCAAGACGCTTTAAACTCCTTCGCTTTCTCCTCCCTCCTTCCCTTTGTTCCTTCTCTGTTTTCCCAAGTGAGCCAGAGTCCTTCAACCTCTGAGGGAAAATGATGCATCCTGCCCTACGTGTCATGTCTTTTCCTCAAGGGAAGTGCAAAGACGTAGTTAGCCCCCCCAAAACGAAAGTGTTTTCGCTCTACTATTATGACCATAAACACGTTTCCCCTCCACCCTGTGTGATTAAATGAGACTTGTAGGGATGGATTCCGGATATCCTCCCTAATTTGAGCATGAGCTCATGGTGCAGTGCAATGTCATTCTGTGTCCAAGCATCAGCCTCTGGAGCAATAACCCTGTCGGTCAAAACATCTGCAGAGAAAAATACATGCAGACATGAAGTGAGAAAGTCATAATGTGAGAGAGGAAGGGCTAAAAGATCACAGGCAAAAGGAGTAAAAGAACTTCCAGATGAATGCAGAGAGATCGCAATAAAGATAATAGGACTTAGGCCTGATGAAAGAATTTAGATAGGACACAAGAGCCTAGTGATTCATCATGACTGTCACTTGCACACAAACAGTCATGTATACACTCATATCTCTGTATTTAACTGATGTATTATATCATAGCTGTGCAAGAGTTTTAATCTTTCCAACCATAAAAGTTTCCTTATGACTTAGGTTGTAGTATTTTTTTTAAATCCCTGTTGACTTGCATGAACATGCTGTCCCCTGAGACAGAGGGGTCTAGAGAGTTCCTGGATGATGAGACAAGGATCACCTAATTATGCTGCCTCAATAAGGAGAGGCATCATCCTTGACATGGCCCCTTTCTCCTTTCTGTCTCCCTGTCTCCCTCTCGCACCGTCACGCTTTCTCAAATGAACTCCTTGTCCTGTTTTTGGAGGGCACATAAAGTTTGAAATGTGACGCACTTTCATTGATGATTGCAAGCTATCTAGGCCAGGAGAATTCATACCTCCGGAAAGACCCTGCCATTTCCTGTGTTGAGAACCTGAGCCTTGAGGTGGTCATGGTGACTTGCCAGGGTGGTAAATATTGTACATGCTCACATGTATGCAAAAATACTCAATCAAGATGCACATGGCCAAATGCTCAACCCCCAATACACACACAAACAGAGATGTCATGGCCTTTAGCTGTGGGCCACGTCCCGCTCATATCAGTGACACCAGTGATCAGAAGTGTCAGCATTTTCCTGACATCTGCTCCCCAGCAGTGAGTATACAGCACACACAGATACTCTCTTGCTCATCAATCCCTCCTGTCACACACATACATACACACACACACACACACACACACACACACACACACACACATCCATTACCTTTCAACTGTGACTGGGATCAGGCAAGTCTGTTTGTGTTCTCCTGTTTATATGAGGGGATACATGGCAAACTAGTCTGGTTGTACCTGTGACTGTTAAGGCCAACTCTATCATTTCCTTGTGTCAAATCTCATGTGGCAGCACAAATATGTCCATGTCTGGCTGACAACTCTCAATGGATGTCTGTAAAGTTCAACACTGACAAGCTGCTTTGACTTCCAGAGGGATTTGTTATAAACAAATTCTTCATTGCCATTCACAACTCTGTGGAGTCTCAAGCTCAGGTGTCTTTCTTTCCACCAAAACTATGACCTGCAGATTCATTTTTCAGGGCATCAGGGGAGGAGGAAGCAAGAGTGGTGAACTCCTTCGAACCCCTTTGAGGCCTCCTACAGAGCACTGTAACTGCTCCATCTAGATGCAAAAAAATCTACTCAGAGTCCCTAGTACTTATGGATGGGTATTGATAAGGTTTTATCGATATTGATGTCCTTCTTGATTCTGCTTATCAATCGGATTCTTTATCCAAACTAATGCAGAAACCAATAAATTTATCAGTTGAAACAATGAATATCTTGTCTTTTTCGTGTACTCAATTGAATATAGGTTAAAAAGGATTTGAAAATCATTGTATCCTGTTTTTATTTACATTTTTCACAGTGTACCAACTTCATTTGACTTGGAGTTGTAAATTAGAACCATTAAGTTATTGTATGAATTATTATCCAGTAGGGGGCGAGTGTTTCAATACTCAATAACTACCTGACTAATATTGCACATTGCTCTGTTGCTACCAAAGAAAAAACTATGTGAAGAACTTCTTCACAAATTTTGGAGGGTACTCCCACCAGTCAGTTATGACTGAAATCACAAAAATGGAAAAATTTGGTCTGTCTCTTATTGCAATTGCTGCAGATAATTGTACTTAATGATGTGTTTGATTGTTTTCTTTCATGATTCTTCCATTTTATTTGGTTATACCAGCATGACTAAAAGCATTGGGTGTCAGACAAATCCAGCCATGTGAGAAAGAGACTGATGTGCAAAACATGTGACATGTGTGGCATTTGCATTCATAGAAGTAGACAGCAAAGTAAAGGCCCTGACAAAAGATTACCAATTCCATCTCAGCAGATAGATTGTAAAAGGAAAGAAAAGGATTGAATCTAGCATTTGATAATTTATCAGTGTCAGGAAGATCTAAGAGAGAAAACAATCCTGAAAGTGGTCTGTGTTTATGAGGTCATATTCATGACATGACAACTCCCATACATGACAAAGCACAGTAGGGTGTTTAGGGCTGTCAAAACAAAGGCAAGCCAACAAAAACACACACACACACACACACACACACACACTCACACACAGACAAGCTTTTATCCTCTCTCTGGTGAGCTTGTCTTCTTGGCTAAACCATAGCAAACAGCAGGAGTGATTTTGGGTTAGAGCAATAAAAGCGACAGTGTGTTAAGAGTGCACACACATTATATGATGTACCGCATGACTTAAATGAGTGACGGATGAAGAGCTTATGTGAAAACAATGGCTGAAATTTATCATCCTGCATGTGAGTAACAGCTCTGATAACAGTCATATTCTAATTAGTTCATGTGTATCTGAGCTTCTTGCTGCTTCACATTCCACCTCAGAGACAGCGCAGAGACTGGCCTTAGAAGGCTAGCAAAATCTAGGGTTAGTGACATCATCATTTTCAGGAACACCAACTCCAGTTTCTATTGTTATTCCACTGTTATTTTCCATCGTGACCTTTTCTTTATAAATGAAACACCTTATCTTCATTCTCCAGACATGCTCAGACATGAGGTCAGATGGGAAAGATTCTTAATGATGATAAAAAGACAAATACCAGAAATCATTGAACAAGGGTCTTCTGTTCATGTGAGCTGATTAGAAAAAAACACAGACACAGAAGCAAATTTAAAAAGATAGGAAATTCATAGTCCATTTCATTCCCTATGACAGAGCTTTTCCACATGTGATATAAGTTTCTTATATTGGACCCAGAGGCCAGGAGCTCTTACACCCACCAGAAACCCAGGCTATGCCTTCATGGCGTCTCGACAGTCTATTGTCTGGTATAAAACTAATTGCATGGTACAGAAGTTCCTGAAGCTCTAAAAACATCCAAAGCCTGTTTCCCACCCTGCAGGATTGTGTTGGAGGTTTAGAGGAGGAAACTATTGGTCAGTTTCGGAAATGTTTATATTCCAATGACACTACAATTACCAGAGGAGGAGAAAGGAGAAGCTTGGGCAACTTGGGCTCGACTTGATTCAGTTGGGTGCAGGACAAAAACCCTTTGGCAGCCCTGAAACAAGCTTTCAATCTACAGCAGAGACTTGTTTATCCGGTACTCAGGACCTCTGAACTGACCAGGCTAACAAGAAGGTATGCAAGGAAAAAAAGGGAAGAAATATACCGAAAAGGAACCACCAAGCAAACAAACAGAAATAACCACGGGGAAGTTGTTTCACTCTTCAAAATTTCTTGAAGGGCCTCAGCTGGGTAATTTGCAGTTCCGAGAGAAGGATGATATCTTAAAGGAAAAGCATCTCTAACCATTAAGCAAAGCTGAGCAGAAGGCCTTTGTAGTGTCTTTTTTTTCCAATTTAACATCCCCTGCCAAACCCAAAAAAGGAGGGAAGAGAGGAAAGTGAAGCTATGCCCATTCTCTGACTTGAACACCTCCTACAAGCCAGCAACTATGACCTCAGTGAACTTGGGAAAATTATTTTCAGTATGTTTTTATTATTTCCAAGAAAGAAAAAAAACTTATTTTTTTTTGATTGAAGAGTTTGGATTCCCAATCACAGATTTAATTTCAGTCTAAGTTAAGAATAAGCAGGGTTAAGCTGTTCAATTATGGATATTATGGTTAGGTATTGGTACGTACACCAGCAAAATGACAGGGAACAACCACTGGATCTTTTTCCCAACAACTACCCTGTGTTTCACGCGTATCCAATATTAAACCCTTTGTTCTAGCACTTACCCTGAAAGGCATCCGAGTGGCCAGAGAGGAGGTGCTCAAGCTCATAACTGTAGGAGTGTATGTTGTGTTGGGTGTCTCTTTTAACAGCAAACTGGTAGCTCTCCTCCATCTTCCGGGTGCAGCAGGATGGACCCTGGTGCTTGCAGACCAACAGATCCACATCTAGGGAAATTGAAACAGACAAACTTTTGTTCATTTTGTGATCAACATTTGTCAAGAAATCAAAAACATGCAACGTATTTCACAGGAAACTGTGGCACTAGAGACTTGAGAGGGATGTTGTAACAAGTTTCTTCTAGTAAAAACTTTATATATCAATAAATATCTCATACCTTGGGAGGAGATAAATTTATATGTAATTCATCACTATACGGTAGAAGTATGTGTGAGTATATGTATAGTGTCCTGAGTATGCACATAGATAGACAGGCTATAACTCCACTGGGAGACAGGGGAGGCACCATGGGAGGGTGAGAAAGTGGACCAAGAATTCATTTACGTTTCCTGCTATAAATACCGTGTCTGCCAAATATATAAATATCTTTGGCTCAAAGCACTGCACGCATGTCGTCAAGACATACATTACAGACATTATACACTGTATGTATAATATGTACCCAGCAAAGATGCAAAAATACAAGCATTTTGTAAGGCATGCATACTGACTGTCACTCACACAAACATACATTCACATACAGAGTATTTTATGTGACACCACTTCTCGGAGTAACCAGACAATGGCCACAACACTGCAGTTCATTATAAGCACATGGAGGCAATGACCTAACTGCAAATGCTATGATCCAAAGAGCAGCTCAATCAGGCACAATTACATCAGCTGAAATAGAGTCCAGCCTGCCCTGCCAGGCTGTGTCACCTGCTTCTCACCATCTAAACTCAAACAGACACTGTCATGACATCACTTAGAGCAGCCACAATTAGAATGAGCTATTAAAATCGCTCTTTCCCACACATTTGCTTTCACAAATTTACATGCACTGGGACATTTTTATAATGCAGAAGTCTAAAATGATAACTCATTTTGCAAGGGTGAGGGGCTGGACAGGAGTTGGCTGCAAGCAGGTGTTGTAACCAGAGCCTAAAGCATGGCCTTAGGACAGACCGCAAGACCAGTGCCTCACTGTCCAAATCCCTCCATGAAACACAATAGGGTTGCATTCTCAATCCCTCTTTCCCTTTCTGCTCCCTCTCTCCCATTTGCCTGGCATATCCTAGTGAGGCCTGGGTGTCTCTTAATTACTCAGTGAGGCTCCATTTGTTCCCATCCCAGAGCCAGACGAGTGAAGTCATAACTGGCTGTCCTGCCCCTTCCAGCTCATTATCTCCATCTCTGAAGCAGTGCACTCTTTTTATGTTGACATGGTTTCCCTGTCGACACTATTCCCCTGTTGACACCATTCCTGCAAAGTCCAATGTGGGTTTTTTTTTTGTTTTGTTTCTTTGGGTATATATCAAAAACAGAACCAAAACCACCAAGGTATAAAGTTTGCCTATGGCCCATTTTGTTAACATGCAGTTTATATGCTACTCTCAATGATACCATGGGTGTCCAAAGGTTTCAAATCATATTGACTCAAATTATTTAATTTCTCTTTGCCTGTATCCATAACTTTTCTAAGCAAGGGGTCAATTTAATGGGAGTAGCTTCAAGAATGGATGAGTAGAAGTCACTGAGAGGAAAGAGAAAGAATATTATGCTTTACCTCACGTCATCCAATCTTTAACCATCAGATTTAATGTATGAGTATTAGGCCAAGAAACATCTACTTACACCCGTAAAACTCTCAGTAATACATTTTGAGTGCCATTTATGTACTCTTGTTCATAAATCAAAATATTGTCATGGATTTTGCTACAACAAAGCATATTGTGAGGCATAAACAAAAGGTGTCCACCTTCTCAAATATTCTTGGCACATTAAACAGTACGCCATTTTGATTTGGCTTATAGGTCATCACTTTACCATATTTGGTATCTGTGCCCTCTTCTCATCTGTCCCTGACCCTGCTCTCCTCTCTAGCTGGCTTTCTCTCCTTTGTGTTTGTGTGTTATCTGTGATATGAAACTAATATCCAGGGACTCAGAGTGGAATCCAGCCTGGCCTCTCCGTCCCTTGTGAGTAGATGCATGGAGTAAGTGATACTCAGAGAGACTTTGGCTGTTAAACCACCACAGCAGTCAGGATGGCCCGACCGTGTCACAAATATATGCCAGGCCACTTCCTGCAAACAGTAGAAGTCATGTCACTACTTGTTTATAAAACGGTGAACACATTGCTGAGTCTGTTCTTTTGTGTCTTTCAAATTGTTGTTTTTTTGCAGCATGTATTTGAAAATCTGTTTAGATGCCTCTGCCTGAAGGGTAAACTAAAATATGTATTGAGGACTCAGGGCAGCAGTCTCCCAAGGACTTTGAGAGTCACTGAAGTCTTCAATGTGGAACACATTGGATCTATTTATAACTGTCTGCCTTCCCTTATAGTCAGTTGTTTTACGGCAACCTTAGTTTTTGATGATAAAGTGTGGATTATTTAAGCCCACTGACTTCTTCCTTTAGACCATAATTTTTTCAATTCAGTGAGGACATTTTACCCTAATACAAATTAAAAAATGTCATTTTCACTTATATGGATACTCATTCTTTGTAAAACCTCTGTTAGCATCCACACCAATTTCTTGAACCCTCAAACTTTGGCAGCATCAATGGATGAATGCTCTTGGGGGATTGACAGAAACAGATCAAGTTATCTTTGCCTAGTTTTCTTCCACATCTTGATTTTAATGCTGTTAAAATGAAGAGAGATGTAACTTCAATTCACTTCCAATGTACCTTTGTTTTTGACTCTGCTGTAAGACTGAAACAAATAAAGCACTTAACTCAGTTGAGTCCCAGCTCCCCTGGACTGACACAGCACTGCCCTCACTGAGCTCTGAACCCTATGAATGTTTTATGAAGCTTCACCAAACTGGTTCTTTCCAATCATTTTAATGTGGAAATTGACCAACTTTTGCTGGACCTAACTGCCGCTGATGGATTTCAATAATCCCATTTATTACTCATTGGTGAATTCTTTCCAATGGTTACAAATTAAAGACAGGAAGAGTTGAAAATGATGATCAGTATTTCTTTAGGTAGCACAGCCAGGGATATAATGATAATAATACTAGAGAGTTGATCCACTTATTTACAAATATTTCCACTATCAATTTTGTTTTTTCTTTGTTATGAATTAGAATTATTTATTGGCCTAATTTTAAACAATATAAACCTTCACATTCAAAGTGACTAACAGTCATACTGAGCTCAGCTGATCCTTCAATAGAGGCCACTGTGTATGCCACTCATTTTGCATGGCTCAACCTACACACACTTGGCTCTCCAGACTGGGTGTCAACTCTGAATGCTAATTGACTTAATCGTCCTCTGGTGACAAATACCACTTGAGTAATTTTCCATATTAATGTCAGGGCTCAGGGGTATAGATTTGTTAGTCATCGTGCCTTCAGAGATACCTCAGTGTCCTTTATTGCAAAAGTCAGAACTACTGATCGAAGAGCCTCTACCTGTATAATTGCCCTGCTAACTCACATGACATTTTCAATATGTGGTGCTACAGTTGCAGGGCTGAATACAGTGTACAGCTCTCACGTACTCAGAAACCGACTGGTTTAAAGCTACCATCTCCCTAAAATGGTGCAGTTTGTTTGTTTGATTTGGAATGTGTTAATGATGGGGACGGTTGCGGTTTCCTGAAGCTGCGTTTTGATATTTTTCAGAGAACAGGAATAACTTTGTTAAACGCAGGCAATTAATGCAGTGAAGTTCTCCTGCCTCAGGAAGCCAGTCCCCTTTGAAGTTCCTAGATCCACTGAACATACAGGATATTTACTCTACACAGATTTGCTGTATTTTGGATGGACTGAGATGAATGAAAACACATCTGATGCATACCTGCATTTTTTTAACAACCTTGAAAACCAACTGGAATGTTTAGATTTCCCAAATCCCAAGGAGCTGCCCACAGTGACTGGCACGGAGTCCGGAGCCGAGAAAGAGGGCAGAGGTTAGAAGGACAGAGCTCAAAGAGGGGGTGGAAAGCTAATGGGCAAAAAGATGCTGACCTGATGAGACAGCATTTTACCAGAGAGATGCTCAGCCACAGACTGGCACAGTGGCTGTGTTAATATAGAAGATGATCTAGTGAAGATCCTCTTAAAAAAAGTGTACTTTTCCACTTTCCAGAGCACAACACGTTCTTTACAGTTATTACACTAGAGATGTGAATGATGATAATCTTGGCAGTCAAATAACCTAATAAAATCCTGTCCGCCTCCTCTACAGTAAGAGACTTAGGCTGAAATCCAATAAGAGACGTTGTATGGAGAGGGACTCAGACAGAATAATCAGCTTCAGACAGGGGCGAGACTGGCAAGGCTTTAGCGTTCGGGGTGGACTGCTGAAACGCAACCTGAGGTGCTGTCTTGTAAATTGAAGCCATGTCAGTTTCATTTACCACTAAATGAAGTGTACTTATGTTCATTTTTTGGTCAGTATCTGCTAATGAATCTAGGGTAATGAACCGCTGCTACTCAATGTTTATACATCAGTATGGAATATGTGAGTGCTCTCTAAATAATGAAGGCAGGGTTAAAAAGAGAATCAAAATAACTTGAGCCAATCAAAGGCCATGCTGAGCTTTGAGAGCTTGCCAAGGTTTTTTTATGCTGCTGTAACTGGTTAAGGATGTGGTGACATGTGATAACACACTGTGTTCCCATTCCCTCGCTATTAACACATGACCCTGTTTGCCTTGTAATAAAGATATGAGACACTTTCACTTTCACTCTAAAATAGCTGTTAATGACTCAGTAAATCAGGGACTGGCAGTGGTAATAAAGTTTTAAAGAAGGGATTTGTGTTGGTTTGGTGCACAATCAGACCAACCCCGCGCAGATAGTTTTCACAGAGCTGTAAACTAGCTTAATCACATCCGAGAACATTACCCGAGAAGGCTACTCAAGTAGTATCTGTCAACACTTAACTGTCTACTTCTCAAATAACCCACTTTCTATGGGCTTACTCAATGTCTCAAGCATTTGTCTTACCAAATCACCTGTTACACCAATCATAAGATAGCTACTTTATGTTACTCACTACCATTGATTGTATGTAGAATGGCCTCCATTCTGGCCTACAGTTAAATGTACAGTCAAAATACCAGCACTATGGGTGCTGATTAAGCCAAGACAATTAGTTCTGCCACACTTGGCTGGCAGAGTGGGCTCATCTTTTTCAAATCGAATAACTAATGATGGCTGAACTCCTCAAAAAAGTGGTACTTCAAATAAAATTAGAAAAAACAGACCAAGCCTGTCTTATTTGTTTTTCTTCCTTTCTTTCTTTCTTTCTTTTTTGTCAACCAAAGTTGACATGATAGAGGTGAGCTTAATGACCCATACTGCAGCTAGCCAGCAGAGGGAGCACTACATCTTTTTATGGCTTTACAGTCAGCGTACACTGAAACATACAGATTATGCACACTGTTGATAAAGAAAATGGTAAATTCGAAAAGTATTCAGAAGGACCTTAACTTAAATTAAAAAATATTTTTTATGATGAGAGCAACACTTAAGTATTTAAAAAACACTCCTTGGGAACAGGCAACGTGGAAAAATAAGACTTCTGTGCTCTTGATAAAAGTTACTACCTATAACATGATGTGCTTTTTTTGGATACACAAACTCAAACCAAAGCAAAACTGAATAGGATTTTTACAAGATTAAATCCAAAAGACCAGGTCTTAAGTTCCCTGCTGCTGCACTCCTCCTGGCGCTTGGTGTGAAATCTGCTCACCACACATGAATGAAATGCAGCACTGTATCTTAAAACAAACACAAGGCTGAAAAGGGCTGAAGCTTTGCCACTTCAAATTTCAAGACTTGCTTTTGTTGGCATTTGATCTGAGAACTGAAGCTGGGTAGCGAAATTGTGTACACACTCACATATACACCAAATCTCCCACTCTAACACCCCCTTCTATTGGTCAACGCTTTGAAGACAAGATTGGGCCTGACCCTGAGCAGCTTCTCTAAGACGAAGACAAATAAAGAGCAAAATAAGACTGAAGCCTTTAATGTACTCCTGGAAGAGAAGTGATGTTTGATTAGCTGTGAGAGAGGGGAAGGTTGATGGGTAGAGTAGAAATGCAACCCTCCACACCCAATACACGAACACAAATATTTATATCAGTTAATAGTCGTCTCTAGACCAAGAAGCCAAAGTTCATATCTGGATTATGCCCCCACTAAAATTTTACCTATAGAAATCAGGTTTAGGAAATGCTACTGCTTCCCTTCTCTGTTTGCTTCTATTTTCTCACTGACAGGTAAAATGCCCAAGAGCAGCTGCTACTGCAGGCAAAGAAACTTCTATGCTTCTGCCAGTATTCTGCAGACTGTAAAGGTCTGTCATGCAAGCCTCGCTCCAGACTGCTGCCATCATCAGAGGACCAAGGTTCTTCTGTTGTTTTTGAGAGCCAACCTGAAACTACTGCTTGCAATGAAACTTACATCCTCTGTTGCTAGTAGTGACACCCTGCTAAACAAACATATCAAGTGGTTTGGATGCACCTCGAGGTATGTTTCCCACTCAGCTATCTATTGCTCTTCTCCCTGTTAAAGCTTGCAGACTCAGACAGGATGACACTAAATCTTCCACCCACCTATGTGACACTATGCAGCCAGAATCCAGATCTAGAGTCATATAGATGGTTGATCATCATACATCTGTTGGTCTAAGAGTTTTCAGGAGAAAGAATCATTCCTAAACCTTTCTCTCAAGCTCAAGGACAAACAATAAAGCCATAAAAAAGTAGCTACTGTTGACAGGGAAACAAGTTATGAAGTTTGCTCTGTTAAGCTCAAATGAAAGTGATAATTTCAATGTCAGCAAATACAAGAAGTCACGCTTCCTTTAAAGTGACAGAATGTGATCCTACTGCAGAGTAACTTCACGCAAAACTTGCATAGTTGAGCCAAAGCCTGTACCACTTACAATGCACTGTGCCTCCAAAACAGATTTGGAACCAATGTTTATCCTCATAAAATAACTTCTCTGTGAGCATAAGAAAAGAACATGCCACAAAACTTTCAATGCATTTGAATCCGCATCATACTGCAACGAGAGAGAGAGAGAGGTCTGACAATACTCATGTAGTCAGTGGTGTAAAAACCCTTCACAGGCTGTTGGCAGGGGTCTCAAGAAAATGAATTGTGTTTCCTGACTTGAGTATATTGAATATATGAAGCAGGGGATAAAACAGGGTTAGACTGATGTGCACCCAACTTCTTTTCACATCAGTTTAAGTCTTCAAATCTGTCCTTGTATTATGTTGTTTGGAATGTAACACATTATTAACAGTAACCAATTTGTAGCCTTTGACATAAAGCAGTTACCACCAAAGAATTCTTCAGAAATATCCTTAACTTTTATCAATAATACAATGAGTATTCCAGTTGGATTGAAGTACCTGGGCCAAATATCTGCTCTGTCTGAACTTTAAAATCTGTTGTTGCTGTCAGCTGGGTGGGCTTATGCGCCTTTTGTCGACCACTTAAAGTGATTGTTTACTGAGCCATGTGCGCGCTTGACAGAAGTGGCAGTTTCTCATACATAAAAGCTGGTCACATATCTGCATGCATGCATCATCACACCATTATTTGGCTACAACCTAAGATGCAGTTGAAGGTACATGTCTGACTTCTGCATATGATTCCTTTCGCTTGATCTACGACAATAGCATTGCGCTGCAGCCTCAGTGCTCGCTGCTATAAGGTGCCAACCCCACTGACTCACCTGTGCCAGGTGTCTCGGGTACGCGGTTGAGCGGCCCGACCTGCCGTAGCTGGAAAGCGGTCCTCACTTCATGACAACTGTACGTGTCCACATCGGTCACAACCAGGGCTAAAACGGCCGCTGCCAAAATCCAAAAGGACCCGCAAGAGTTTACGCGTGGGCATATTCCTCGGGACATTGCCGCATTTCACACCAGGTATCCTCGTGGATAGCTCACTGACTGCAAACTGTGTGACAGTGTTGAAAACAGACGCCACTGGAGTGCAATGAAGCGACGATGAGTTTGAACATCTGACAAACGTTTCCGTCTGATTCTCACATAATTGTTCGGGATAAGAGTGGGCGCCTTACAGCAGAGGATCGGTGTCTTCAATCGGACGGATGAAGAGTGGTGTGTGTGTGTGTGTGTGTGTGGGCTGAAGTCAGTCTGTCCCGCGCCCAACACTTTGCAGTGGTCGGCTGTCTACATGCCTGTTTCCAAAGCCTAGCGCGCTCCCCTCCCTTTCTGTTTACTTCAGCTAAGTGCCCCGAATCAAACTCAATACGGTGTCAGTGGAGACCAGCTGAGTCAGAATCCTACAAACTTTTAATCCTTAGGCTACAACTAGAAATCTTCCTGACATTTCAGTCAGTTAAGAATTCCATATGGTTTTATCCTCAGCCTATCAGAAAACGTTTTTTTTTTTATTATTTCCAATTCTACTGAATGAAGATGACACCCATGTCTCAACAGTTACTGTGGTATCATCTTTATGATAAAGTATATTGAATAGCACGAAATTAACATATTTTTTCCACGGCATCCTGATATCTACAAATAAAAACCAATCAAATAATAACTCCAGCTTTGGACTGTTTTTCTCCCATTTTCTTTCTTTACTTGTAAGTAAGTCCCTGCACTAAAGATGTCATCAAATGTGCAAAGGCCACAACCTTTCTGTCTGCTTATTTGTCCTTTTTCATGAAGACCTCTACTGATAAGATCATCTACTGTGCACCCAAAATGTCTCACCTCTCCAAGGTAGCTCCTTAAAATCAGTTTTTGAGTATGAAAATGAGTAAAAGGCACCTGATTATCCCTGCAATCCTGCAATCAATGATGATGAAGTCTGTAGTATTTGGTTAACACTGCTGCCATCTGCTGGTGGAAATGCTTACTGAAGTTAAAGGCAAACTCAGGGCCCACTTTTAAGTCTCAAAAATGTTCACGGCCCACCTCAGACCCAATAAATATAGAGGTCATACAGAGGCAGTTTTCTAGTTTATAAATCTTTTAACATTTTTCACATCATTTTATAAAATAACTGAGATTTAACATCTTTAATTCTATTCCGTACTCTGTCCCAAAACACACACTCACATATACACAAAAATCAAACTACTTTTGAGTTGATTTAATGGCTCATTTTCAGTACCTTTGCTGCCCACAGGTCGGGAATCACTGTTTTAGAGTACTGCACTTACATGCACGGACTTTGTTCCGATTCAGCGTTCATTTCCCTTTTGATTTGAAATTTGGGCAACACACAAAAAAACTGGCAGAAACTCATGTTCAAAAAAGTAACCAGCCATCTCTCAAAAAGTTATTTTTTTCTCAGGCTCATTACATGTTTAACTTGCATAATTTCCTTTTCTTCAAATGTGGTATATACACTGTACCTTTCCTTTTACATATAACATTTAAAACCCTCTATTGAACTTTCCACACATGAGTAGTTAGCTGCTGCTCTTCAGAGAAAATTTCAAATCACAGTCATTATTTAAAATATCAATTAAGCAGCATTTGATTTTGGCCTGGAGAGTAATTTACTCTCAGTTGATGCTACATAGGCATCTTTCAGAAAAGTTCTTAACAGTTTTGGATCACAGGCCATTATTTTCAGTTCAACTTTGAGGGAGAGCTCTTCTTGAACTGCTTAATCTGCTAAATGTCAACACTAATGAGAGTACAGTTATCCCAGTAGGGATGCTTTTCCCTTTTATAATTCATCTACAAAGGAGAAAGTTCATGGTAGGAGGAACCTGATGGTAATTAAAAGCACAGCGTGAAAATCAGGTAGTGCAGATACCGATGAAACACCTTTTTACCTCAGACCAACATCTGCTACCCTGAGCAATTGGCAACCAATGAATTTGCGAAGACTTGAGTGTGTGCCAGTGATGATGTCAGTAACCCAGTTAAAAGCTCTTCTCATCCAATGAGCCATCAATCCCAAGGCAGTCAAACACACAAACAGCTGATGCCTCAGTTTACACTTTAAGAATATAAACAAACAATGTCTGGAAAGCCCACAGTCAGCAGTTTGGTACAATGTCTGCAAGCACTACAGATATGAAGCAGTGTGATTCTGACTCCATATTTAAAAGCAAGCACCAGCTGGTCAAGAATATTTAAGGCATCCCAGTGGAGGTGGCTCTTGAGCTACCCAACTGTCTATTATCTATACCCCTTATCCCATTCAGGGCCACAGAGGACTGTAGCCTGTCCCAGCTGTCATGGGGAAAGAGAAAGGGAACACACCCGAGACAGGTCACCAACTAACAGACAGCTAAACAACTAAGCTCGTTTACTTATAAGACATTCAGAGTGACCAATTAACCAAATGAGACGAAGTCATGAACCAAGAAGGAACAGGGGTAACATGCAAACTCCACACAAAAGCCCCCAGCTACTGTACAAACAAGGACCTTCTCTGCTGTTCGGCAACAACGCTAATCACTGCACTGATGTGCAGTCAGCTCCCAAGCTGATTCAGTCTCATATTTTGTGCATATGTAAGATTCTAACTCACACGAGTGAAAGAAGTAGAAGCCTTTGCGCTCTTTCAGTAACACCAACACAGTATAACACAGGTTGCAGCCTGTGTTGTACTGTGTTACTACTTGGTTATCTAATTAACCAAGAATCACTTGCACCAAACTGCAGTAGAACAGGATGTTTTTCTACATCAGACTCGTTTGAGCAAACCAGCATGTTCTGTTACTCCTCTTTTATTTCTGGCCCTCAATCCACTTCTAAAACAAAGATATGTCTTAGAAAATGAGTTGCAAAGGGATTAGGGTTAAGGTGGGGTATATGCGATACAGTGTGGTAGAAATCAAATGTTTTGTCAGTAATTAGTGAAAATATATCTGTATCAGTGGAGCAAAGAGCTGACACACAGAGACAGACGACATTTCACACGCATACCTATTGCCAATAAACCTGATAAGCACAGTTTTGGACAGTGGGAGTGAAGCTGGAGTTTTTGAAGAGAACTCACGTATGCTGTATTTGAACTGGTGACAGGCACCACTACAAGTCTTTTTTTATACCGAGCTAAAAAACAAATCAAGTTTGTACCAACCAGCAAGTAAGTCCTTTCAGCTAATCCTTCTTTTGCTGTGTGGCATCATCAGGAAGAGCAGGGTGTTTAGCTATGCCTGCACAGCTTGACTGAACAGCTGTTTGGTTCAAGGGTAGGAGTATTCTGGGCTCAGTCTTAACTTACCTCAGGTAAGCCCTCGCCAAGGTAATAAGCACTTTAAAGTGGCACAACAGTTGTATCCAGGATACCCTGCTCCAATACTCTCCCATTCCTACAAGGCAAAAACAGTTTAAATCAAAAATTCATCACGTTTCAAGCAAGAAATACAAGCAAAATGTGAAGACCGGACAGTCTGAAGGACCTGTAGCCTGTGAGAAGCATTTGCTCTCATATTTGCTTGATTTGAGTTAATATTCTCTGGTACACAGTGTTTGCATTATTGAAATTAGTTGATCAGTTTAAGTGTCTTGAATTTGTTTTGTTCTTTTATCAAAGCATGTAGTATTTAATTTAAAGCAGGAAACTTCTGCTATTCACCTTTTTGAGGGCTACTTTGGATATTTTACCAGAATCCTGGGCCCTGTACAACTATCCCATTGAGCTGGACCACCACAGCCCAAGCCAACCCTGTATAATTACATCAAGCACATTTTAAGCACATACACAGATGTGAAGTTGTATTAAAACAAACAGAATCACATCTGGCTCAATTCATGTCTTATCTTTGGGTCATTTTGAATGGAGGGTGGCTAGTTTAACTTGGAACATTTTACAAAGTATTGGGGTCACTTGGAATTTAAATAAATAAATAAAATAAGTTTATTTAATTGCCAGTTTATACAGTCGGAAGTCCCGGATGTTGTTATGATGCACCGCTAGGCGCCACCACGCCTCGAGGATGCAGATGTTTATAATAATGCGATGACTGTGCTAAAACCATAGATTGACAGGTAAAACTAGTAGTAAATCCTTATTGCTGAGTCCAAGACGAAAATATAACTCGCAAATTTTTCACTTTATGCAAAAAAAATCATTCTTTCTCTAAGTGGCCCTAACACGCCGTCGTAGAAAGCTGATAAAGTAGCACATTAAATAGAGTTTAAATCATCAAGGTAATGTTCACCTTAGCGTGGCTAGCTGGCTCCAGCTACTTACTGACAAGTTGGCATGAGTTAAAACAACAGGTGGTGTTTCATAGTTACCTCTTTGAGCCTATGAGAAGGAAAATGAGCGGTAGAAATTTGGTTCTGAATATTCAATATTACAAAAAGAAGTTTCATTTGCAGTTTTTGGAGGGAGGGTGTGCGCGAGTCTGTTTCTGAGTGTTAGCCCTGTGATAGGCTAGAAATTGACAGCCTGTCCGTGGTGTACCCCGCCTTCAGCCAGCAGGGACGACCTCGAAGAGAACGGTGAAGCTTATAGATGATTAGGATCTACTTTCTATTAAGTGAACTGATCATCGCTGAGTTATCTGCAAAGCATCCCAAAGAACTGATGGCATCGTTGGGATCACGACCAGACAACAGGTAACCATAAATTCTTCCATTAGCTAAGTTAGATGTGTAAAAAGTTGCCCCAGTGTACACAAGAGGCAAGGGTAAGTACAAATTTAGTCCTTGCATTGACTGACCAATGGCAAAACAGAGAAGGAAACATAATCACTTGATGGTTAATCCTTTGTACCTGTCAACAGGTGTCACACAATTCTGCATGCTGATCATATGGAACTGTACCCTCAGATTTGACTTGTAAGTATTCAGGGGGAATTTTGAGGCATGGTGAGGTGTTTTGTAGGACTGGAAAGTAACTGAAAATAATACAAGTGAAATATGGCCAGCTGAAATACTCTCACAGACATTGCCATATTGTTTTTAACCTCAAATGTGTCAGAAGACAAGATCAATAGTTTTGCAGGACAGACGCTTTATGCTACTCCCAGTGTAACTCAACCCTGCTCAACCAAAAGGCCGAATTGTTGTTCACTATCTTTGCAAGAGAAACAATCTAAGCGGTGACCAGTTGCAAAAACGGTAAGAAGTAGCACCATAAATAAGTTGAAGGAGGCAAAAATGGTCATAAAGCTGCAAAAATGGGCGAAGATGGGCAGAAACCTGAAGACCCCAAAGATTACAGCCACCCAGTATTGGTTTTTCGCTTAGTCCCTTTTCTGTTTTGTGAATCTTTAATGATATCAAGTCCTGTTGATTGTGAAGTTCCCCAATCTTTTGTCATTTTGCGGTGAGAAATTTAATTCCTAAATTAACAAGCTCACGTAATCCCCTACAAAGCACTGAACATCTTCCAACCTGCAACCTTAAAAGACTCAGCCCCTCTGAAATGCCATTTTTATATTCAGTCATGTAACCAGTTAGAAATTAAGCTTACTTGTTGTAAGATGTTTTATTTGGTGTTTGTCTGAATATATCACAGCTTATTTGAAACTTGCTGCTGGCATCAAAATTAGAATTAGCCTATATTTTGTCAATGAAACAAGGAATTGTTTCATATTTAATATCAGACAAGTTTTCATTGCTCTTTTTTGTATTTACCAAAGAAAAATACCAAAATACAGACATTTTTTTAATTTATTAGTTTTGAGTGAAAATAGGGGAGAATTGTTGAGCAATATTAAATTAAATACTGGTGGATAGATAAAATCATAGATATTATTGTTAGAAGAGATAGATAAGTATGGGCATAAGAACTTCATGACAATCAGACTACCAGTGATGGCTTTTAAACTATTAATAACCAAAAAGAAATAAACAGGACATTTATGCATGTTATAAGGTTTGCTTTCAAAGTTTTCCAGCAGATGGCGACAATAATCCTAGTTTAAAGATTCTCACTCAAGGGTGTCATTCACACTTAATTAGTTGCTGTTCAAAGTGAGACAGTTCAAGGCTTTAAACAAGGACTATGCAATACTTGTAGTTTTATCACGTGCAAAGGGACAGGATGTTTCTAATAGGTAGTTCCCACAGCCACCTTCAAACGAGCTCATTTGATGCATCATTAGGGGTTAACAGAAGGTCATCAGTCACAGCCAGCATCCTTATACTCTGAACACAGACATAGACATTAACCATGCATTCACACAGCATTTTTATCAGTGAATTATAGCATCACTGAAAACACCGTCAGAAACATGCATGTGCTAAGCTTCCTTAAATGACTATCAACACTGTCTCTTTGGATGCCAATTAAGCCCTTGTAATTCTTCAACCATGAGTACAGCAGTCATAGTAGGGGATCCTTCATTATATGCCCTCATGCTGTTTTTGAAGTCAAGGTTACTAGACAGTCTCTGAGTGCTTTAGCCCATCAGTTCTGGCCATGTAAACTGTTGGTTTAGGAGGTTTGTATGGGGTTAAACCCCAAAGATTGAAGGCCCCAACTGCCTGCTCCAGAGATTATGCTACTCGGTCTCCCATTTTCACCTCCCTGTCTTGGGAAAACAGCGGGAATTGTGGAGGATGATCGTTAGAGACATGCCTCAGCTTGACATCTCTAGAGGGAGGAAGTGGTAATAAACGAGTGTTGAGAGGCTTGATTAAGTAGAACATTACCTCACACTGTGCAGCTAAAATCTAAGGAATGTGTGGATAAGATTCTGAAAATAGTATAAGTAATGCTGAATCTTGCACTTTGAGATTCCTAAACTGGGCATGCAATGCATTAAGTATAAAAAGGGTGCATAAATATACCAGACCAGCATGCATATATGAAACATAGAGTGGTCAAAAGTCTGCATATTACTGGCACAAACAGGAACCTTATGCTCCATTTCTCTCAAATGGAGATGTGAGGAGTGGAAGTAAGCTGTGCTGCATCTTTAATGAGAGTCTGACATCTTTAGTGCCACTGTCTCACTATCTATCCTTACCTGCATGGCACTCCCAGGGAGAGCAGAAATAGCCAGTGTCACAAAGCCTTACAGATCCTTCTCACAGCATACCATATATATTTCCAATGTGTTAAAGCAACAAACCAGACCTAATGAATCCTTTTAAACACAGCCCATGCTTTATCTATAACGACTCTGTTTCCTGAGCAGCATTTAATTGATTGGTAAATTGGTTTTATAGACTCTTCATTAGCCTGTTACAGCAGTGGATCAATACAGCGTCATTACATGCATGATTGAACAAAGTACCAGACCTCAGCTACAGGGCATATTGGGTCGTGTTTGTAGACTATCACCGTTGCCACAGTGCTCAACTACATACATTAGGTGCCGAAGTTGTGTTACTTTACTGAGAGCTTGAGTAGTTGAATAGGTTGATGGATTTTATTGACATGTCAGTGAATTAGGTGGACAACCAATTTGACTGTCAAAGCATCAAATCTATTATGATTGCCCTTTAATCTCTGGTATTTTGCGGGAAATCCATCACACTATCTAAGCAGTTTTTGTCCCCCAAAACCAGATTTGATAGATTTGCACAACACAAAAAGTGTAATTTCATCACCAGAATCTCACCATAAATTAATTTGAATACATTAAAACTTATGATTAATAATATATTCAACCAGTTGGATGCCCTTCTTTTTGAATGAAAGTCTTTGTTTATCAGAGTGTGCACAGTGAAAAGTTACAGGCTTTGTCTTGCACTCCACCCTTCATTCTGTCCCTAAGGGAGCGTCCTCCACTGTTCATGTAACAAAGTACTGTTGTGTGCATAGGTGGAAGAGTGTGTTTAACCCATTCACCTCTGGGAATTCCTCTCTGTCTGTGTTCATTGAACTCTGATGGGCACTAAGTACTTCCTTTGAGATTGCACACACAGGCCGTGCACTAAGGTCAGACTGGGCACTTTTTGTATATGTTCATGTGCATGGGTGCGTGTACTGTTTGGTCTGACTTGCTTTGTGCTGGACCAGTCATCCACATCTGTTGCAATAGACAGAAAAAGCGGGTGACTACCTTTTTGACAGAGTATTGTATCTCAGTGAGATCATAGCAGTTTGCTTTTCATAGAAGGGGCATGCTGATATAAGAGGGTGTAATGCAGGGAAATAATGTCCTTCTTCATCCTTCCCTTCCCCCTCTTCTCCAAAATATTAATTCTGTCATTGTATTGGATATGATTATGATTATGAAAGAGGTATCTGCATGACCTCTGCTGTCATCATTCCAAAACAGATACCTCTTTTCATAATCATATGCAGTCCAGTTCAGTGGTTCATCTATAGCCTGGCTGAACTCACCAGTGGGTTATTGCTCTTTTTGGCTCCCCCATCCCCCACTTTATTTTATTCTACATTATCCAGACTCTGCGTAACTGATCACCACATGTTTGTGAAAACTGATTCATCCCACTCAAGCACCTTTTTTTATGCAGAGGGTGAGACAACATCACAGATATAGGGAGGGGGGAAAGTAAGAGGGGCGGAGAAGGGCAGGGGGTTAGGGGAAATGGAGGGAAGGGTTGATGAAAACAACAGATCTCTGCTCCATAATCCTTTTGTGTCGACGGTGTTAATCCAGCCGTGCAAACCCAGCAACCCCCCCCACGCACACACACACACACACACACACTCACACCCACCTTAACCCACCCTCCCTCAACCATTGCTTTTGCACCATATAACTGGCGCTCCTGCCACATAAACAACAGGCAGCAGCATTGAAACCAATACTCGCTCCCCAGACAGTTGAGCAGAAGCTGCACTAGCCCCCCTGACAAACACACAACTCAGGCTCAACTCTGTCCCTGCTTTCATCCCACTCATCTTTGTGGCCACTGGGAACCAGTCTCTCTTCTGAAATGCTTGCTTTGTTTGCTTTTGTGCAGATATATTTTAATGTGCATATGTTGGAAAATGAAAAAAAAAAATCTTCTCTTGTCTATTTTGCCTGAATGCATTTGCATGTCTTGTTTTTTTTGCAACTTTGATTTGGCTACTGTACATGCAGTGGATGCACATGAGAGTAACAGTGTATCCACTGCAAGTGTTTTTGTGTCGTGGTCTTGTTTACGAGCTGTAAGAGAGGGGGAGGGGGCTGAGGGGGGTTATAGGGAGATGGAGCGCAGTGGTTGCCAGTGGGAGAGGAGGTTGTGTCTAATGAGGTCACACCCTGGCAACCCAGTGACTCCTCCCACTCAGCCCCCCTCCCCTCCCTTTGCCTTTGCTGTTTCCACTTGGCCCTCTCTGAGTGTGCCCACCCTCTCAACCCCCCCTCTCACCCTCTGACAGGAAGAGCTCTCCTTGGTGCTGAAAGCAGAAAAACACATTCGAGCTCTCGCTATAGTACAGAAGCAGAGAAAAAGCAAGTCAGATAAAAGCAGAAGGAAATGAGTTTTAGAGAGCAGCCAGAGGAATTGTGACATGTAGGAAGAAGAAGGAAGGAGAGAGAGGGAGAGAGGATGACGCTGTAGTGGAAGGTAGCTACAGTAAGCAGTGGGCGTGTTCATCTTGTTGTGATCTATAGCTGGGATGCCTGGTGTCATCTGCTTAAGCACAGAGCGACTCTACATACCTTTGTGGACACGCAGGACAAGAGGGAGCCGGCAGGGAATTCCATGACTTGAAACCAACAACATTTTGCTTTACCTCTGTCTCAACCTTCACTGTGGATGAGGTTTTCTTTCACCTGTGCTCCTCTGAGACATTTTCTGCATTCTGACGTATCAAAGCCGAACGAGAGACATTCAGGAAAAGACGCATTGGAAGGTCTGTGACTGCCAGATCTGCAACTGCAAGGGGAGTTTGATGTGAAAGAGTGTGGGTGTTTTAGTGTGTATTTGTGTCATGTTTGCAGTTGCGGGTGCGGTCTGTCGCTGCACCGCATCTCCTTTCTGTCTCTAACATGTGCAGATGTGTGGAGCAGTGAAGCTGGCTACTGGATCGGAGTTGAGCAACATCTGGACTAGAGGGGTTGCATCTCCCTTTCGTGCCCAGGGGAGGGAGCCTGGGGCTGGGCACCCAATGGCCCAGCTACCCTCTAGCACCAGCCTCATCCTGGGTCACAGGGAGTCCTTCTAACAAGCCAACCATTGGGAGCATACAATGGATGGCAGCCTTTGTGGATATAAGTGGAATAGTGCCAGCATAGGTCAGAGTTCACTATTGTACACTGGACTTATCAGGGGAAGACCGAAGTCTGAGATCCAGCAGGGACACAGCCCCATTGTAAGTATGCATAATAACAAATGCGAACCCAAAATAAGAACTGAAATGACCTCTCTCCCCTCCCCCAGAAACATACAGTAACATCTCACGTTATTAACACAATAATGCATGCAAAATGATGTTGACTTTTGCACAAACAAATCCGAAACGGCTGCCAAGTTTCACACCTGCATGTGCCCTGGTTTTCAGGTTAATCTTTTCTTTGGCCAGTGTACTGCCCTGATCATTTGTGCATGTGTGTGTTTGCATGCACAGGCACTCATACATGTTGACACTAGACAATTGGCCATGCAATCTTTTTGACATTCAGCCTCCAGAATCTCCACGCTGCCCTTCACCTGTGACATTGTTGCCTGGAAACAGAAACAGAGTGCCACTTCCATTTACTTTGAAAGCAAAGTGCACATCTGTGTTCCAACTGTTGCAACCCTTGTGAACTGGGGCAAATGGAGGGGGAAGAGATGAGAAAGGAAAAGAAGGGCAGTGCATATCATTAAAGAGTTAAGAATAGGGAGATGCACATCCGTGGTGAAAAAAGGTTACTGAACTCCTTTTAAAGAGATAAAAAAAAAACAGAGTAGTGTTTTGCATTGATAAGTTGTGGGAACAATCCAACATTAAAGGCTTGGTTGGTAGAAACAGTGTGATAAACAAGCTGATTTTAGTGCAGAGTGCTGCTGCAGGCTTACAGGGATTAGGCAGGCAGGCTTAATTCAGCTCAAACACTGTTTGAACTGTGCCTTCCTACTGCTGCACCCCAAACACATTGAACTGATGCACCTCATTTTTGTCAGAAACCAAGATTTACCTCCGTTGTGCAGTACCTGATCTCATGCCTAGCCTGTTCAGGAGCGATAAGACCTGATAATCAGGGGAGCAGAGTCTCTACACCACTACACACCAGGAATCAGTGCCCTAGTTTGAACTCTCCTCCAAGATGGCGTTACTGTTGGCTTTTATCAGCCTTCTCCTCGTGATAACAAAATCCAAGCTAAGGCATGTTAAGATCATGTCGTAGGGAGTGGAACCAGCAGATAAATCCATTGCTGCCCTATGCTGGAATTATTGATAGACAGACTTCAAATTGGAGGGATGGTAAGGATGGCCAGACAATCAGTCAGTCTCTCTGTTGGCCCTGCATTCTCCATCTGGCAAGCCCCCCGCCCTCTTTTCTAACCCATTCGATGCCCTTACCACACACCCACACGCACACACACACACACACACACACACACACACATACACACACACACACAAACACACATACAGTTATCACAAGCCCCCTCCCCCTCCCCACGCACACTCACACTCAGTGCGTCTCACACACGTAAACAAGCATGAGTCTTAGGCTGATCTGAAAACATTGACCTACATAAAAGCGTGCACTGTCTTCATCTCTTTTACCACTGGCCTCTCCAAATTCACATTTGGCTACCACACATGTTCATGCCACATGCACATGCTGTCAGGCAACCGCATACTGTATTTGTATGCACACTGAATGGCACTACAAGCAGCCGGGTGTTGGTCCTCAGTGGCTGCAAACACTGCTTTACAGAGTTCCACATGCAAGGAGTGATTCATTGTATTATTGCACCAATGCTGATGTTTCTATGAAGAGGCTTTTCCTCATGGATACATCCACACTTATTTTCATGGCATTGATGCTGTCAGTAATCGTCTTCTAACCAAATCAAAAGGCGACAAGGAACCAGTGAAGAGGAGTTTATTTTTAGCCCTTCAACACAAGATTGATCCTGATACCCGCATATGCAAAATCAGTCCAGTGAGATTGGCTCATATAATCCTTGTGGCTGGTTCCTGGAGTTCTATATTTTCACATCTGTGCCTTGCATATTACAACTGCAGAAGATGAAAGTGTTTTTTTCTTTCAGTTTCATTCAGACACTTTGGCAGTTAGAGCTGATTATTTCAGCCAGAAAATGTGCAACCACAACTGAGAAAATGAGCAGCCTCTGCTTATCCACAGCCAATAAGAAACAGAAACACCAACAAATATTAGATATTGTAATATGTGTTTGTGTATGTATTCATGCACAACACATGTACAGAAAGATGTTGCAACCCTCCAGGGGGGATTTTTCCTCTTGTGGACCCTCTATTGCATGATGCAACACTGTGTGTCTTGCATGGACCATGAACAAACAGCAGCAAGGAAAAATGTGAAATGATAGCTACAATTCACATATTAAAACTTCTGTTATTTTATCAATGCGCTGATGCAATCTTGCTACGCCACTATTTATTTCATCAGCACTGACCTTGGAAAAGTGAAGGTTGAGAGAATGACTACAGACATAACATTGAGCTTGTTTTGCATCCACTCATTCACAGCCCTGTGGTGATACACCTTCAAGTGGTATTTTGAAGCTCTTTTGTTATGTTTCTTTGTCATTTATTGATATTTTCATCATGTCTTTGTCAGAATGCTGTGGAAACACTTGAAGAATGATGAGCTCTCAGGAGGAGGAAACTCTCCGTTTTTTCCAGTATGTTGAGGAGAATGGGCTGAGAGCCTACAATGGCCTGGTAGCTCAGAACCTGGACCACGCCAGGAATGAAAGAAATAGAGCATACCTGCAGGAGAAAAACGACAAGAAGAGAAAACAGGAGGAAGCCATAAGGAGGTAGGAAGATGGGAGAATGACTCACCAGAATAAAAACAAGAGTTTCATTGACAAGGAAACATGTAGTGACATCAATAGTGACTGATGAAAACAAAAAAAAAACCTGCGTCCATAATTCTGTAAACCTCATAGAGTGTTAAATAAACTCACAAGTCTGCTACATCACACCAATGGGCTTCTGCTCTGAAGAATTGGGACAAGTGGTCAGAAGGTCCCTTTGGTAATGGCAGGTTGTCATACTTTTGGGGTTGCCAGTGTGGTCTGATGCACCCCATGATCTAGAGAGGATAATTAATTTTTCACTTTTAGACTTATTTAGGACTTGTCCTTGGATTGAGGTCATAGCTGCTCCTTTTTTAAGATGGAGAACATTCAAAAAAGGAAAAAGAAAATTGGATAGGCTGTGATAAAAAAAAAAGACTGTGCTGCTTCGGCTTGAGATGCATAGAGAGATTTTTGGTTTTGCTTTTGTGATTCCTGTTTTAACAAGTAATCCCGGTGTGTTATGATGAACATTTTCCAACTGTGTTTGGATTTTTTATCAACAGGCTTAGACAATTGTTTGAGATGTTTCTTTGCTTACTGATCTCAGAAGGAGTTCTCCACATGGCTCTTGTTTGGCATGACACAATGAGCAAGCAGTTAAAGCAATGCCACTGCATGGCAGTACCACTGAGGGACATCCTGAAACTTGAGCGAATAGGAGGCACGCGCTCACAACGTGACCGGCACGTGGATACGGCGTGCTCGTGTTGTGGGGTAGAACAGCAAGCAATGAGTCACAGGATATTCGGGCTGGTTACGGGACACTTGCGAAAGGGCTACAGAGTGTGTTTGTGTAATTAAGTGGACATTGGTGCAGATTTGTTTCTCAGACAGACTAAGTGTTAGATACCAGGGCATCGAGCAACTACAGAAACCTTTAAATTTAGAGTTTTTCTAATTTCTTTTTTTTTTTTCCTGTCAATGGACAAGTTTTTTGTGTTGCAGTGATTGCTCCTATGCCAGTGGCATTGAATTATGTAATTTTTGTAAGTTTTTGGGGTGATGACTCATCTAAAACTTACACATTTGTAGATCTAGAAATAAAGATAAATATATTTTTTAATTAGAGTATTCCTCTATACATTGCATTTCCATATACTTTTATGATTTGAGTGTAATCAAGAAGGCACATTCTATCTGTAAAATAGTAGAAAAACACTGTTTTTCCTCCTCAAAAATTAAACAGTCACTCTAGTGATGCAGCCTTCTAAACAAACATCAGTTAGCAGTGGTAAGCCTCATGGGAAATGCTGTCCAATATTGTCATTGGATCTGAAATCCTTTATGTTTGGTCAGTCTGTCTGACATGGCACAAAGTATTTAAGCAGCTGTTGGGAGTTTTAAATGTGCATCAGATGATTATATTGATGTGGTTTTGGAGGCTGAGCATCTATGTGTGACCAGATGGAGTTCTTCTAAACTGATTTGCTTTGAACCCTGTCACATTTCTGTCAAAGGGTCATGTGATAAAAAGAGCTTCTCTAGAGCGCTGCCAAAGTGAATCTGTGATGAAAATGTCCGAAACACAGTAAACTTAATGAGTTTCACTTTCATGATCAAAGCTGACTCAGAATTCATCTTTGTACCCCAGACATGGTAAAGACAGCTGAGTAAAGGTTTTAAAACTCCAAACTCTATCCCGGATGCTTCTTAGTCACTTGCCAGTTAAATATCCTTGTTGTCGTTGTGGTTATCAGTCCAATGCAGTCCTGTCTGGTTACTTGGTTGGGATGGGGCAATGCCGGAGGAAAGTGGCATTGACTGACCTGCCATCCTCCCACTGTCTTTCAGCTGTTGCTAAAGCTAAAATATTAATACACAGTCACTAGAGAAAGAGTCTAAATAATAACTGGATTTTTCATGAGGGCCTATAAGTAGGTCAGTGAGACGACCCATTTTTACAGTAACTGACTGAGAGTGAGAGGGAGTGTGAGGTTTCATTGCTTGCATTTGCGTGTGCACATGCATGTTGCATGTGTACATGTGCGTGCATGGGCATGAGGCACTGGAAGATCTAATTTATGAGTGTATAAGAAAGAGGAGTAAAGAACAAATTGCTCTTGTGATTGTGTTAGAGTGGAGGGGCTTCTTAGTGTAAATGTGTTTAGGAGAAGAAGAAAGGAGAAAAAAAACCTGTTAGTGAGAGATTAAGTGTGAGCTCAGTTGCAGGAGATGTGTTCTGCCTGGTGACAGCTGGAACAGCCATAGGCCAATCAGATCAGCACGTTAGGTTTGAGTGAGGCGGGCCTTCCTGCCTGCTGCTATCTCACTCTGCGATTCTTTTATTGTGTTTCAGAAGAAGTCACTCACAGTCATACGCACGCAAATACAGACAGATGGCCACAAATTTACTTAGACATGCAAATGTATGTAAACACACGCACACACTCACACACAAACACAGAGCACACAAAAACACAGAGCACACATAAACAGAGCACAAACAGAAGGATGTAAAACACTCACATTTACTTATATTCAAATATGCTTGCAAATTCCAAACGGCTGCTCTTTCAGTGCAAACATGCCTGCATTCACAGACAGACAGTTTTTGTCCACAATCTTGCTTTCCCTTAAAGTATCCTTCAGTGTTTTGTTTTTTCTTCTGCTTTTTTTTTCCCTCTGTTGCCCAGTGTCACAGTGAGAGAACCAGAACTGCCCAACAACAAGTCAGCTCCAACCCGTCCAAGTGCACCTGTGGTCTGTCCTCTAGCCAATCACTGGGCAAATATCCTATAAATAATCCAGTCACCACTTCTCCAGTCACACCAACCCTCCCACACACACACCAACAACTCATGTACACAGCAGACTTCCACACAATCACAGCAAATGCACATTGAAAACATATGGGAGAGACAGAAAATTAACATCTTGTTAGTGACACCTGTAGCAGAATTTTAGAGATGGAGATTTTCTGCAAAGACATTATAGCCTGTAATTGGCTGATAAAATTATTATAGAATGACTGTAAATCCCCACTTGATCTTTTTTTTTCCATCTTTCCCCAAATGGAATTCATTATGTGGCTCTGGAGGTTCTGTTAGCACTTCCTAGTCATATGTCCAGTGTAAAACTAGCTATGTTGTCGTTACAATACCCGCAAGAAGTGCACGTGCGCTTTATTATTGTTATGTGGCAGCAGCTGGTTCTGTGTCTGGTTTCTATGGGTACCCTGTTGCTAGGCAAAGTTAAGCCCCTGACCAATAAACCCACCCTACCAAGCACCTTCTGTTCAGCAGCTGGCTTAGAAGGAGACAGTCAGCAAAGTCACACACAGATAAATGTATATTAAAACACATGTGCATGTAATTGATCACATCAGATTGAGATTTTTGTAGCTTGACCTGAAGAGTCATCCTGTTGCATGTCATACAAATCTGAGATTGTAAACTTAATTTTGGCGTTGATGTATGCAATAAAAAGTTGCTTCGAGTTGAAGGTGTGTCAAACTTATAAACTTTTATATTGTACAAATCAGTTTTTCCTAAATGCAGATCCTGAGTGTACTTTTTTTTCGTGATGTCTGAGTGTTTGTATGTGTGCGTGTGTCTGTGTGTTTACAGACCTAATTTCCACCCACTGCAACAAAAACACTCAGACATCATTAACACTCCATTCAAGCCAATCATCCATTCATAGGGATTGATTGTGTACTGACAGTGGAGAGGAATCCATGGTGTCATTATGTGCATGGTCGTGTGTGTGGTAATGGTTGTGTCAGAGGTTAAACTCAAATCAATGCATTGCCCTCACAGTAGCCCATTTCAGTGGCACTAATATGTCTGTTGTTGCTAACTTAGTGCTGTCATACTTTGAACTATGGGTAAAATGTTGGCAACGCATACATACAAATGGCATACATACAAATGGCATACATACAAATGGCATACATATTAGCACACATAAACATGCGTATCACACAAATGGAAACATGCCACAATGACCCTTAAGGTTGGAGTGAAGTATCTGGTATTTTTTTTGTCTTTTCACAGAGGGACATTCAATCCTACCCTCTATTTGGAGACACAAGAATGCAAACTTATATTGCACAATGTTTGGAATTTTCTTCTGCATGAGATTTGTTTTGTGATTCACATCTACCAAGAATTTTCTGCTCCCCTGATCATGACTCTGCCCTATTCTTCTCTTTCTTTATTTTTAGGACAGGGGAGGACATTGCAACCGAAGGCAAGCACTTGCGCATGGGCTCCATTACCATGCCAGACCCCCAGGAACGTATGCCCATGCCCCACCCACATGCCCTTGCCTGTGGGCAGGGCTTCTCTGTCCGCTCCCAGTCCCTCCATTCTGTCGGTGGTGGGAACACTGGAGGTGGAGGAGGAGGAGGAGGGGATGAAGAGGTAGGGAGCCCGACCTCGAGGAAACAGCCTCCACCCAAGCCCAGGAGGGATCCGGCCACCAAGCTGAGCATGTCGTCTGAGGCAGTGGATCACAGTCCCATGTCCACCTGCCGAGGGGAGAGATGTGACGGTGAGTGGTGGTGGCACTTCACACCAAACTGCTGGGCTATATATAGCTGCTCTCTGCAGTGACCTCCTCCACAGTGATTCTCCGACAACGATGCACTGCATACCTCACACTCAGAAACATACTGGATGAAAAAAAATAGAGAAAATTAAAGTGCACCACGCCACATTTAAGATGTGGCAATCTACAATCCAACAGACTACAGACAAACAAAAAAAGCACAAAAGCAAAAGCATTGCTTCTGCCAAAGAAAAAAAACTCTCAAAAAAGTCTAGTCAAGTCTAACAAATGTAATTCTTCATCTTAGATCTCCTTTTATATCTCAGTCAATATTTAGATTCCTTTTTTGCAGAGAAAGTGTAACAGTCTAATTCTCTGATTCTTATGTACATGTAATGCTAAGGGTTAAAATATTGCAGTTGTACAAAGAAAATGACTTTACTGTTTTGTTTCAAAGCCCTGTGCCCACCTTGAGCTGGGAAGATGGCTTAGATCACAGTACAGGTTGTAGGACCTTGAAGCTGGAAAAGCCAATCCTCAAAAAAAGTTGAAACTTCCCCCAATGTACACAGAGTGCATACATGTCTTGTAAGCTAATATTTCTACAAGGCATATTAACAATGAATGGCAAACATTTCTCTGCCAATTAAAACTGGCAGGGCCAAAAGTGAAAGATGTCTTGATGAAGATCTAGTGGAGAAACCCTGCAGCATTTTCTTCTAAATAAATAAACAATGGGTAAACACAATATGCCTGTTCAGCCTTGGATAAAAAATAGAACATAAATAAAGTGAATCGACTCAGTGTATGAAAAGCTTAATGAACAAGGCAAGAATTATGGGGAATGTTTCCCTCACCAAGACACATATGCAGTCACTGTTGTGGCAAATGCAAAGTGCACACTGTAGCACAGCTTGGTGCATTTAGAAAGGCTGAGATGCATCAAAAAATGAAATTGATTTGGGAAGTATTATAAAAGCTTGTTTAGCAGGTGGCTGTGAGAGCATGAAGTATAAAGAATTCACAGGTGTCAGGAAGCTCTGACTCCATTTCAGTCATGATGCTCCACAGCCGACGTGATGTTTAGGGAGTCACCCTGGCTGCCGCAGATTGGTGGGGATCTCTCTGTGTGCGCACAGATCTTCCTGGGCACCACGGCAACCATCCCACAGAAACAAGACCCCCTGCAGCTTAGCCAATCACAGAATCACTCAGCAGCTCCATCCAATGGGGTTCGAGAGATGCTGAAGTCTGAGGCCTCGGAGCCAATCAGAGCAGGAGTGTGGGGGTGTCCCTTTCTGAGGGGAGGGTTGCGTGCTCTGTGGCTGGCGCTGTAGCGGGAAGGGGTGGAGCTTGTTTGAGTAGAATTCATTCAGGAGGAGCGATTGACCTAGATTCGTTTTCCCCAGGAGGAGGGGGAGGGGGAGGGGGTTGCGGGTAAACACATCCGCTACAGGGGGGAGGGGGAGAAGAGGGAGCAATGGAGAGAGAGAGAGAACAAGGAGTAAGACATATTTAGAGGGATGAAATCATCATCGGCGCTGCAACAGATCTCAGGATTCACCAGACTAACCTGTTGGTGTAATAATGTATTTGGTTACCGGTTTTGAAGGCAAAGCTACACCTCTGTATGCACAATAACAGACATTCACCTGCTTGCATGATAAGGGAAAAGAAACATAAGTATATTAGTATCCTCATCAGGCCATTTAAGCCACATTTAGCTTGTTCCAAATCTTCAGTTAACACCACATTGATACTTAATGATGAGGAGAAAATGTGGAAACAGAAGATCTTTTTCATATTAACTTCAAATTCCCATCATCAGATACCAGTGCAAAGCTCAGTTAACTTTGTTTCATTTTAAACAGTTCAGTGGTGTTTTTTCAACAAAGTTTCTTATCACGGATTCTGCAAAACAGTATAACATGGGCAAGACAGATAGTGACAAGGTTAATAGGTATAAACTGAGAACATGGCTGTTCTAATTGTCCCCTGTGAATGTGAAGGCATATGCTTTGCATGTATACATGTGTTTGTGCATATAGTGATGTTGGTGAGTCATACAGTTTACGGGAAGTGTGCGTGTGTCAAGGCCATCTGGCATCTCAATTATTTAAGGTGTAAAATCTGCAGTTGAAGATTTTAGACATGGTCCGGCTCTTCACTTTACTTATACCCCCTTTTGCCAGATAAGGGGACACTTCCCAAACATCTCACAGTCTGACCTAGAAAGCCACAGAATCCTGTGAGTAACCAGCATTAGGGGCAGTGCCGTACAGCAGGATCTACGCAAACGTGAACGTAGTAGCATAGCCTCACTGCACCACATCTAAGCAGATTCACACTGCAATGCTACGTCATCACTACCAGAAAGAAGCTTCACAGTGCGTGTGTGACCCAGATACTATACTCACATACTACACCACTGCCTTATATGTGACCTAGAAACATGCATATGCCGTAACTATTCCCACATATCTGAGTCAAGATATTGCTCGCAACTATGCACAATGACCTAAATCTGACCTGCCACACTGTAGAGGGCTTTATATGAATGATAAATGGTTCACAAAAAGAGATTTAGTTCACTTTAGTATTGGGTTGTGCTTTAAAATAATGGACTAGGTACAAGAAAGGAATTAGCACATCAGTATTTTATTTAACACCACCAAAATACTAATCCAATTTCCCATAACATATAGTTAACACATGGTGCTCTTTAATGATGATCCAAAAACAGATGATGCTATCATCACATCAAGTTGTGCTATGTATTTAGCTTCCCTTCAAAGGATATATGCTTTAACCTTTTTTGTTATTTTAACAGCTCAAGGATGCAATGAGGACTGCAGGAGGGTGCCCCCACCCAAGCCTAAAAGAAACCCCAACACACAGCTGAGTGTTTCTTTTGATGAGTCCTACATCAAGAGCCACGGAGGTGGAGGTGTATGTCCCAAACCTCTCCACCACGTCACCTCGCCCTGCGAACGCAACACGTCACCTCCACAGAGTGATGAGAGTCCCACAGATGACTGCGAGGATGAGCCTGTATACATAGAGATGGGAGGGATTGACGTTGGAGCACGTGAACCCCTTAAGAGTGAGGACGAGGAGCCTGGGGAGTCTGTGTATGAGGAGATGAAGTACCCAGTTCTGGATGATATGGAGTACCGCACTGATCCTATTGGGTGCCGCTCTGCATGCCCCACCCCAGCACCCTACGACCCTGAGCCTCTCAGCCGCTGCTCCACACCTCGAAACATTCCCCTCTGTGACATTCCTGCACCGTTTCCTAATCTACTCACCCACCGACCTCCCCTACTAGTGTTCCCACCGGCGCCCGCTCAATGCTCGCCCAACTCAGATGAGTCTCCTCTCACTCCTCTTGATGTAGCCAAACTCCCTATGCTGGAGAACCAATCCTACAGCAAATCCCCCACATCCTCGACTGAGCCCCCCTCGTCTGCCCATATCCGCAGAGAGCTTACTGCCACCCCGACCCTCACGGTATCTGGCCGCTCCTCTGCACCTCCTCTTCCCTGTACTCTCTACAAATCCTCTTCCTCTTCTTCTTACCAGCGCAGTCACTCTGCTTGCCCATCACCGGTCAGCATGGGCCGCTGTCTCACCCCTCTCAGCCTCATGCGCACGCCTCCCTTTGATGCTCCCATGCCGTTTCCTGGAGGTTTGCCACGCAGCGCCTCTGCCACCCCTCACGGAAAAGGCTCGCCGCCTCAAGACGGCGTGGGTCGACTCCATGGCTCTATGCAGAATGTGTCATCAGGGCGATCAAGGACACCCACCAGTCCACTGGATGAACTTACCAACCTGTTCACGACAGGCAGGAACATGTTAAAGAAAAACTCCAGTGGAAGGAAGTCGAAAGAGCCTGGAGAGAGTGAGTCATGTCTTTTTGTTTTGGTGCTGCAGAAGCAAATGGTACAAACACATCTCATCATATATGTCCGTCTCAATCCTCAGATTCTGTCGCGAATCCCAACGGTTGCAGACAGCTTATTAATGCATGTCTGCTTTAAATGTAAATATAAATGTTCATGTTTTAATTGGTGCCAGAGTACCTTTTCAAAAAGAATTAATTAAAAAGCAACCTTACTAACACCAGAGAAGATTTAAAAAATCTAAGAAAATTAATCCTCAAAAAAAGGTTAACATCTCAGAGCCTTCACACTAAACATGGCAAAGTTTAGTGTCTAAAAGCTCTCACTGGATGTATTATAGTACAAATACAAATTAGTGTTCTTCATTGTTAGTGTAGTTTATCCTTCTTTTGTATCACTGGGTTTTTAAACCTGCTAAATTAGGAGGCTGTGCAAAGTATGTGTCACTTTCACAGAAACCATGAATGGTGTTTGTGCCACACTCTGAGACCTTCCATTTGTTTAATTTAGACCCAGCGAGCCAAGTCTGATACAGATAGTATGATTTAATCTGAAGGGATTACAGACTAAAGCGGACAGCAGGTCCCTCAAACCTACTCATGGCATTAGGCCATCAGGCAGCATTACTTTTTAAATATGTAAACATGGTGTGTAAACACAGATAGCCATGCCACATTCAAGACTCTGCCAATATAAATGCAGCTGTGGATGAAGGTGTAAAAGTGAAAAAACAGCATACATGCTAACATCCATTCATATTGCAAGCATTATTTCTGTGAAAATATCTACATTAAAGCCACATGTTTTGATATCCAATGTAATGTGAACATTGACTGTATATAGGATGGACAGTGTGGCTCCGCCTTTTACAGTTGTACAGTTTCAAAGCCATAACCCTGTTACTGGAGCCGACATTGTGCAGCCAGAGTCTGCGCGGTAGAAAATTTGGGTAGAACTGGGTAACAAAAAAGCTAAAAACAAATTTATTTTTTTATTTTTTATTTCAAAGTTCTAATCTCTTTTTGTCTCTATTTTTCGAAGTTTCTTATATCCCTGATTAAAACTACAAGAACGACAGCTGTCAATCATCATAAAATGAAACTTAGAGCCTGGGTTTTAATGTCTAATAACTAATTCAAAACCAACTCCTCAGAAAAAAAGTTGACTTGAACACAATGCAGCCAAATAACATCTTCATACCATCACAGTGTAAAGATGTGAGAAACATTTCTACAATGTATAAACTTTTTTAAGTTTTACCACCTCTCATGGAATGCATAAGCAGACAGGGTTTTTAACCTATACTGTTGCCAGTCACCAGGGAGAGTAGTTTCTGTGGAGACCTCAGTTAGAGCCGACTGTCATGGCGTCCACTGATTTTACAGTCTAGGGATGCGAATGAATAAAAAATGGTTGAGTACAGGCATTAACCCATAAATGTTTCATAAATATATGAATGTTTGTGTAGTTTATGCGAAGGTATGTTAAGCTCTATTTAAGAAGGGTCACTAATGAATTGAACGTGAGAATATGATCATTTGGAATGAGTCTTAATGTGGGCTGTGATCGGCATCCTTCTTGTAATAAAATGTGTAAGAAACTTAGAAGTTAAACAGAAATTCTTAATCAAGGCTCCAAATGTACTGAAACACACAGAGCACAGCTGAATATAAATTACACATTAAAGAAGAGTTTAAAAGAGTCCACATCCTTATGTGACGCTCTTAGCAACTACATCATAGCAACAGTGGAAGGAGCAGAAATCCCTGTTTCTTATTTGCAGCTTCCCTCCCCATGAGTAATGCAGCCAATCAGAGCTCAGGGCACGCCAGTTTATAGCAGAGCAGTGAGCTCCTGATGGGGAACAGCTTCTGCTCTGAACTCAAATCTGCACCTGATCAGAGGATTTCAGTTTCCTATTTTTCTGTCCAATCAGCACTTATTCAACTCATGTGTAGGCCAATCAGGAGGCTGTGTTTGTTGTGCAGATGGGAGTAGTGGAAGCTGAGACTTGTATGATTTCTTGCTGTTTTGACTCATATGTTACAGTTGGTGTATGTGTGGGAAAAATTAGTACACATTTGCCTTGAAAGTTTATTGCATTTCCCTGCATATATCAGTGAAATTACTGAGGGTTAGATTATGAAAGGCTGCATTCAGGTACCAGGAAATCCCAGTGATATTTTGCCAAGAAGCCACTTGACAGCATTTTGTTCACCAGCCCCATATGGCTTGTAAACAGTTTGCATATGCTTGCTATACATCAATGCTGGGCTCTTTTGATTTAACATCTGTGTTCACCACATGCACCACATGAGACTATAGAAGTGACAGGTTGTGTGTTTTGCTCTGTGGCTGGCTTCAAGATCTCAGGGTGTGAAAAACACACTAACCTAACATGATGTATGGGGCTTATTTTTTTTCCCTCTGCCTTTCTGACACAATGAAGGCAGCAACAGCTAGTCTGACCCACTTACCAACTGGTTAATCGCTGCACTGCCTATCAAGCACACGTACATGCACACATGAGTGTACGCCAACACTAGAAATATATGTATGATGCATGGCATGACAGAGATGACCAGAGATGTATGTGCATTGTACTGTATGGCAAAGACCATATAGAGGATGGGATGCATGGAAATTAGCCATGCACACATATTTCTATCCGTGTTGTGATGATCCATAATGTCTATATTAAGCCTCGATTCAGTGACATACATACAGTGCTTTATTATTGTGCTCTGTGCATGGTAACTGGATTATTAGATGCATGCATACTAAAGTTGTGCACCAACAAACAAATAAATAAGTTAATCACAGGCGTCAAGCTCTATCAAATTTTTTGAAAATAATCAGTATGTGTGAGCATAGTTATTTTTCAGCATAGATCAAAAATAGATCTTTAATGGCAATGGAAAAAATCTCTCATGATTTGACTTTGAATTGATTGACTTACAACACATAAAAGAGCTGATGATAGTGGGTGCTGTTATAATTTTTCACAATGAAAACTCCCCATTCTCACTGATGCCAGCCCACATATTGACTCATCTGACTGCAGTCACTTGCTGCCGCTTTTTTTGAAGGTAGTGAGTGACACCTAGAGGATATGTGGTGGTACTATTAATGTGAAGCAGAAAAACAACATTTTACCTTACTGGGTTTAATTTTTTCTCTCATAAAAAGCCACCAGTAATCCAAACATAAATAGTTCAAAATCTTTAATGTCATGTTTGGCAATACATTGTTTTACTGTTATAATTACCATAATAGCAGTGGTTCCCAACCTTTTCCAACTCAGGGCCCACTTCTCAAAATTCTCACCAAACTCCAACCCGTAGATACAGAAGCTGTATGGTGCCTTTTCAGGGCAGTTTTTTAAATGTAAAAACATTTTCAACATGTTGAACCCTTAGGAAATCAAACTCTCTGGCAGGAGCCGAAATGAAACACTTACTTTTAAATGACTGGAATTTACAAACTACTTTTCCAATCCAAAACCTGGAAAATGGCAAAATTGTCGGATTCTAAAGTTTTCTTGAGTATGTCAACAACATGCATTAACAGAGCGAAAAAGACAAAAGAAGTTTTTCAACGTTGCCTTGGATCTTATATCCTTTTCAAAAATTTACAGAAAATCAACTGTTTGCTAAATTCTGCAAAAAAATCTGGGTTTTTTCTGCTTTCATCATGCCCCATATGATCAATATACACCATGTATTTGCTCTTCAAAGTCCTTTGAATTTTTCCTGAATCCATAGAGATGCAGGACTTAAATTTGTAGAGAAAGATGAGACCAAAGTAAAATGTGACAGACACGAAAAATGAAAAAAAAAACTGCTTGGTATCCCTACAGTTAAAATCATTTTAAACATGACTGAGTTTTAACATTTGAAACATCAATGCATTTTTTCATCTTTATGTAATTACACCTGCACACACACACACAAATATTCCGTCTTTGAAATGATTTTGGGGCCTGCTTGTTATTACCTTGGCAGCCCACCAGGTGGGTGCGGCCCAGGGGTTGGAATCACTGTGCTTATGTATTTACTGTGCCTAAAGTATCAGAAAATTGGATGCTGGGATTGTTTTGTGCTGTTATGTGAGCTGAATATTCTTATTTTTCTTCAACAGCTGAATCCAAAAGCAAGTCTCACAGCGAATCCAAGCGTGAAGGCAAAGAGCGTCACAGTCACAGTAAGGAATCAAAGCGAGACTCCAAGGAGCGCCACAGCAAAGAGTATTCTCACCGTAGAGACAAAGACAAAGACAGGGACAAAGACAAGGAAAGAGGCAGCGGCAATGTGGAGCAACTGCCTCACAGGCGCAACAGTAAAGACCGTACGTGTAGCAGTGTCGATGCACCACCTGTTCGCAGGGACAGCAGGGACCAGGGTTGTAGCAGCGTTGAACCGATTCCATTAATACGAAGAGACTCTAAAGACAGAGGGGTCAGCAATGGTGACCTGATGCCGAGGAGAGACAGCAAAGATCGGAGTGGGGGGCAGGGAATGGAGCCTTTGCTGAGACAGGACAGCAAAGAAAGAGAGAGACTGCTAGATCAGCCGCCTGAGCTATTACCAAGACAGGACAGCAAAGAGAGGATGAGGAACGGTTTAGATAGTCGACATGAAAGCCGAGAAAGACTTCTGGATCAGCCACCTGAGCTCCTACCCCGACAGGATAGCAAGGAGAGAGCCAGGAATGGTGTGGACTCAAAGCACGAAAGCAGAGACAGGCCCCCTGAGCTTTTACCTCGACAAGACAGCAAAGACAGAGCTAGAAGTGGAACAGAATACAGGCATGACAACAAAGACCAACGTCCTGATTTGTTACCCAGACAGGATAGCAAAGAGAGGGTAAGGAATGATTTAGAGCACAGACATGAAGGTAGGATTGACCAGCCACCTGAGATCCTCCCACGGCAAGAAAGTTCAAGAAGCAGCAACAGCAAGGACAGGATTAGCTCTGAATCAAAGCATGATGGGAGAGACCGGAGCTGCAATGGAGCAGATTCTGCTCCTCCTCCATTACCCAGGCAGGACAGTAAAGATCTAAACAGAACAGGCCTGGAAGTGAGACGAGACAGCAAAGATAAAAGTCTGAACGGCTCTGAGGTGCACCAGTATGATGCAAAGATCACAAAAAGTCCTTCTGCGATGGAGTACAGGGGCGAGGGCAAAGAACGAGGATATAGATCAGATGGCACACCCAGGCGAGATCACAGAGTGAACTACAGCGTCGACCAATCAAAAGCACAAGAGAGGAACGGCAGCACAACGTCAGGCCAGCACTCATCCACAACCACACCAACTCACCACAGGAAATCATCTGGTAGCCCACCCATGATGGCAGGAACAGGAAATGGTGAGGATTGAGACCTCAGATTCATAGAATTGTAAGCTTCTCTCATTTTTTGTCCGACATGATAAATGATTTTGAATTTTTGTTTTAGATGTGAAAACAGCACAGAAGTATGCACGCTCACCGTCTATGACTGCTAACCCCTCCCCAATGGGGACTCCACAAAGGAGAGCTGCAGAGTCACAACATAGTCAGGTGAGTAGAACTGAATGCTGTCTCTGGACTTTTTTTTTGGCCACTGAAGTCACGGATCTACTATACATTTTGCAGAAGCAGATAAAATTATGAACTTACAGCTAAAAAATATATGAATTTTAATCAAGGCTGGGCAATTCATTGCAAATGACATTAACCTCCCAATATGGACTGTTGCACTACTAAATTACTGATGGTGCCATAATTCTTTAACCTCAAATCTGTTGGACTACCAATACAATTTTTTGCAGTAGACGTTTTATGCTCTACATCAGCATTACTCGACTGCTCAGCCAAAAGGCCAAGTTGTTGAAAACTACCTTTGAATAGTGGCAATCTAAGTGGTGGAAATAGCAACAAGTAGCCATAAAAAAAAAGTTTAAGGTTGCAAAAATGATCAGGAAAAAGAGGTAAACAGGGCGAAATTTGGGACAAAACTTAAAAAAGGTCTGAAAGTAGCAAAGCTTTTCAAAGTCCTTATATTTCTGTTTTACATATGCTTTTATTGTTCTTATGTCATTTTCTAATTTTCAGAGACTGAATTCTGTTTTTTTTAATCATCTGAAAGCCCTAAACAGCAACATTTCAAGAAATAAAGGCTTGAAATAATTCACTCTATGCATAATGAGTCTATAAAATATCAGGGTTTCACTTTCTGAAATGATTGACTGAAGATATTAATCTTTTACGTGACATTATTCTCTTTTTGAGATTTGCATGTAAGTGCAAACGGGACTTCTTTGGTGTTGTTGGGGTTTTTTTTTCAAAAATCCTACTTTTCCCCTCGTGTATGTGTTTTTCTTATTCAAAAAGAGAATAATGAAAAAAAAATCATCCCCCTATTGAGCAATTGATATCATCAACACATAAGATGAGGGACCTAAAAAAATGGAACAATAAATTGCAATTTCACTATAAGAAAAAAACAATAAGATAAGATTATTTTTGCAAATTGTTCAGCCCCAATTCTAACCCAAGTAAGGGAGCATCAACATTTTTGAAGTCTGACTGTATTCATTTATTCCGATGTCTTTTTCACTCAGATGCCCCAGATGCCATGGATCTGTGGAGACACCACCATGCTGGAACAGATTGAGAGGAAGCGCACACTCTGCAAAGAAATCCGCTCCAGACAACACCCACACCTGCAGAGATATTTGGAGAGACCTCCTCCGCCTCCAGACAGAAATGAGGAGAAGCACCAGGAGCGAAGCCAGTGCAAGCAGGAAAGTGCATCAGTCCTCCCAGGCTGGGGGAAAAGCAGCGGGACCAAAAAAATCCGTCCTCCCCCTTACCCTACACAGAAAACTGTGTTCTGGGATACGGCCATCTAACAACACACTCACACCTCCCTGCCACACAACCCCCGGATACCCTCTCCATCTTTCCTCCTGGTTTATGCTGATGCTTCCCTGAAACATCAGGGGTATCAGGACAGCCAGTGAGAGCACCAAGGAGATGATACTCGCTGATGTCAATGGACAATGGTGGATACCATAGCAATATTTCTGCTCGTTCAGGTTGTCACGTTTTCTTATCATCACTGGTGATATTTGATATTTTTCTATTTCCTGTGATTTGATTCTTGTAATATAATTAGTAGAATAGATATTTGATGATAGATATTTTCTAAATGAGATGGGGACTAAAAAGCAGTTTAAATGATGTATAGTAGACGTAGATGCGATTTAACATTTGTTTTTGTTATTTTTATTTGGTTCATTTTACATTCGAAGGCTTAATCTATCAATACTTGTACTGTAGTAGCATAATTTTCTTATGCCCAACTCTTTTTTTCTCGTGCCGAAAATAAGCACTGAAAATGAATGGACTACTCAATTCTGTCTATATATACTTTACAATTTTCACTGTTGTATTGTAAGTTCAGGAGTTAACGTCAACGTGCTTTAGATTCCAGTGCCCTCCATGACTGGTCCAGTATGTTCTACAATGTACAACAGTGGTCCTAGAACAGAGACAGGAAACTTTGTGTGGTTTGTATATTACAGTTTGAAGCTGTGTAGTCACTACGTCAAAGCCTTTTGAAGCGGTTGAGTCGTTTTCTATAGGAAAAACCTGTTGGCTGGCATGTTGTAGAGGAAAGTGTGTAATGTTTCTGCTGTAATCTAAGATTCACTATGAGGGTGGGTTGGGGAGGTAGTAAATTAGAACATACATTATAAACAGTTTAATTTCCAAAACCAGCCAAAGCCTGTTAAAGCAAGATAAGGGTGTGGTTGCACCTTGGACGGTTGGATATTTGAAATGGGTCGGTGGCAATAGCTGGTGAATTCCAGCGCCTTTGCTTTGCCATGCACACTGAGAGCACCACGACACGGTGTAAATACTTGATGCCAACGACCAGCCCGTACAATCAACACCTGAGCTTTTAGAACATTTCTTGATTTAACTGCAGATTATAATAGCCATATGCACTTGCTTAAGAATTAACTCTCAAGATTATGCTTATATATATATTTTTGAAAATGTTAAAGGTAGCTGTGCCATGTAAGTTTTAATTTATTGGCAAGAGCACGTAAAAGCCTCAAGAGGCTGGCTGTGTGTGACATGCAGTCATCTATCATTGGTTGTCTTGGACAATATTCACAATTTAATTGGCTGGCAACCATTTTAGAGATCAAAGGACCTATAACATGGCAACAGCTCTACCCAGTCAAGCAGACAGGGGTTGCACAAGGGCCTACAAATTTTTGAGGCTTTGTAAAAAGAAAAAGAAATGCACTAACCATCATATTCCATTACATTCAGTCAGGCAGATCACATACATGTCGTCCCCCCCCCCCCCCCCCCCCCCCCCCCCCCCCCCCCCCCCCCTCTCTCCCTCTACCTCAACCTCTGACTTACATCATCCAATTTGGTTTGCGTTAGCACAATAAAATGCAATGTTGACATTGCCAAAATAGTCTGGGTTGGACAAGTGAGCTAACCCTCAGAGTGGAATGCAAGTGCAGTAACCGTTCTCTGCTGAGAATCAACTGTGTTGTTACCTGTGTGTGTGTGTGTGTGTGTGTGTGAGAGAGAGAGAGAGAGCGGGAGAGAGCTGTGTGTTTTTGTGTGCCAAGCTACACTGTATGCAAGTTGAATCTTTAAAAATGATTGTTTTAAGACATTCACTTTGCCCTCTCTATGCTATATGGAGGGTAAAGGTTGGAAATGTAATAATGATGATGTACAATCTCTTTGTGTGTATAAACGTGCACTGTGAAAAGGTAGAGAGAGCACCGCACTGTCAGAGTCCTCTGTCTTATTGCACTGAGTGTTCTCTTGTTTTTTGCGTAAGAAAAAAGAAAAGGAAAACATGTTTTGGGGAAAAAAAGTACTGTATTCTGATTGTCACTTGGGTTCTGTTGAGAGAAATAAATAAATATGAACTTGAAACCTGCCATGGAACATCAGTTTTTGTTGTCATTATTCAGTTTTCCCAAAGACACATCCTAAATGCACAGAAAGCGTGTGCAGAAGTGCAAAAAACTGTTGTTCTTTGAAGAAACACCAGACAAACATACACACTAAGCCAAAAAGCTGATTTTCACAGCAAAAATAACCGTGTGAACAGCGTGTTTAAAAAAAAACTGCTTGGGTCTAAATAGTTCATTTCACCATTTCATAATCATTTATCCACAGTGAATTTCTTTGTAACTTGTTATTCCCGTAGTTATCCAATTCAAGATTTCATGTAAGGGCATGGCTGACCTGACTGACAGGCAGGTACCCTTTATCTGTCTATGGTTTGTCCTGTCTTGGGACAATTTTGGTAAGTTTTTGTTTTTCCATCAGTATGAGCATCAATAAAGTTAACTCTCAAAAGTTTTTGATGTTATTTAATGAAGGAGGTACTGAACATTTTTAAAGTTAGGAGGAGCACACTGTCAGAAACAATGACAAAAAAAGAGAAATTTGCCTCTCATTTATTGTTTTGAATTCAAACATACTCATGACGAGTAATCTCATTTTTTTTTTAAATGTACATGCTAGTGGCTTAAAGAATTAACAAAAAGCCAGAACAGACCCTTTACAGCCCTCTGATGCAGACATGACACTGACTGGCTTTGCGTCGCTGTTGGTCAGCTGCTTTGATAGTCTCAGGTGTCGGGGTGCCAAAATCCTCAATGTGACTCACAGTAGTCAGCCAAAAGCTGTACAGATTAGTAAAGTAGTGGCAGGAGCCTCGTGCACCCTGGCACTCAATGAAAGGATGAGCCCGGAAATCCTTCAGGCAGCTCCCTGTCGAAGCCAGGGACTGGCCCCCGCCCTCATCACCTGCCCCTGTGTGCTGAAGAGAAAGAAAAGCAGTTGAACTGTAAGCCCAGTTTGTGTCATAGACAGTGAAGCTGTTTATCACACTCACCAGTAGGAACGAGTATCCTGTCCACAGACTCCTCCAGCCAGTTGGGCATGGTGGTATGGTGTGATCTTGGCTGTGAAAAGCCACAGAGGGTGATGCTATCTCACACACCACACAGCGACTGATGTGAGATCTAATTTCCTGGCCTAACAGTGGCATCATGGGTATAGAGGCGGTTGTGGAGAGCCAGTAGGATTTGTCGTTGCGGCTGGAGTAATGGCAGGCTGCTTTGTTGCAATAGGCAAAAGGCATAGTGGAGAACACGGGGATGCAGGAGCCAGCTTGGCCTACAGAATGATAAGGTTGACAAGAAAGAAAGGGTATTAAAAAAAACACAGGATGAAAGATTTTTGCAACAGAAGTCAAGGAGTGAGGAATAAATATATGATTGGTGTTGCGGTATCAACAAACATATCTTTCTTTGCAGATACTGACCCAGATCTTGAGTGTGAGCTTTCTCCTGTCCCTCCAAGTAGACCAGACTGTATCCCTCCCAGAGGGAACTGCTGCCCTCAGGGCACCTTGGTACCTGAGTCGTCTGGCTGTGGATCACCAAAAGGAAGCCTGACCTTGCTGTCCCCCTATAGCCTGGGTCACCTTGGTCACCTGGTGGACCTGAGGTACCTGGGGCATGGAGGGGATTGAAATGGCAGCAGACAAGTTATGTTAAGTAGAAGGTAATAACAAGGGAGATACATTTATATGCAGATATTTCAGGGCTTAAAAGTTACTCATACTCTTGTTTCAGAAGACATAAACCCTCTGGCAGTGATCTCTTACAACAGATGTGAGCAAACTCTAAAACTGATTGTTTCTGGCTATACACCTTGAGGTCCTGGAAACCCCCGCTGGCCGACAGCTCCTGGATCTCCAACGGGGCCGGTGCGACCAGGAGGACCTGTAGTGCCAGTGGGGCCAACAGGCCCCAGAGCACCCTTCTCACCTTTAACACACACAGATGCCCACAAACAAGGAAAAATAAAAACACAAACACAAGTGTGTTTTCATACACATTTCCATGGACAGAAAAATGATGAAGTTATTATTTGTTATTTATTGACTCCCTTGCCTTTACGTCCTGGAACACCTTGAGGACCACCATAGCCTGGGGATCCCAGAGATCCTGGCTGACCACGTGGTCCTGGGGGTCCAGGTGGAGCTCTAACTTCAGGTTCATCGATAATATCACCAGGAGGACCTCTGACACCTTCAAGGAGGACATTTAAGAGTATAGCAAAGAAAGAAAAGCAACTATCTGTTTGTGAGAAACTACATGATCGAATCCAAGCTATGGTGCCATTTACCTCTGTCACCAGGCCGGCCTTTCACTCCTTTGAGACCCCCAGGCCCATAGTTACCTCTGTTACCTTTGGGTCCTGGGGGGCCTCCTGGACCAGCAGGACCTCTGTAACCTATAAGAGAACAACTACACTTAGGGCACACTAAAGTGGATGTATGAATGTTGAGGGCACAGGTTTTTCACCGTTATCTACCTTTTGGGCCTGAAGGGCCTTGGTAGCCCTGAGACCCGGGGGATCCTGGTAATCCTTTACTTCCCTTCCAGCCCTGTAATCCAGGAAGGCCAGTTGGACCTGGGTCTCCTTTAGAGGAAATACTGTCCCCTGGAGAGCCTGGGCCCCCTGGAGGACCTGAAATACCAACATGAAATCCCAGTTAGGGATGTTCAAAAGTGACAATAAGTCACTTAAAGGGGAATTTTAATTATCAATCACTGATCTGGTTAAAGGTAAGAAAACACACAACTGTTTCAATTAAAATACTCCCGCACTGCAATATGCACAGGGTGCCATCAGTCTGGTTTACATCTGGTAGAGCTTTATAGCCATAAAATTATGTTAAGAGTCATTTATCAGAGCCACAGCCCCATTAGAGCCTATCATGTAACAACCACCTGAAATATAATTTTAAAAAGTAATAAAAACCAAACTGTAATAACTTGCCCAAAATGTAATTACTTGGTACATTTTGAGTAAAAAGTTCTGTTGTGGGCTCAGCACTATGGACTTCTTGTCACATTGTGAATTTATGACATTTTAAACTAAATTTCCTGTCATTGTTACATTTCAGGTCATTGTTAGAAAATCAGGCTTTAACAAGCCCCACACCACGTTGGGTCATTTTATTGGGCAATGATAAATATATCGTCATTTTGTTGAAGAGAAAAGTTATTCTGGTTCAGATTATTGAGTGTGACGATGTTTGATCGTTCAGCCAGCTAATCAAGCTTATTTCTTATTTTGGTTGTGGAGAGACAGATAAAAAAGAAACAATGTCCACAGTGTAATTATCATACACTCAAAAATGTTTGTTCTTGAGTGTGTTCACCCCAAGACCCCAAGATAAAGGGAGATCTGTGTGCTCACACACCTGGAGGTCCTGGAGGTCCCCCATATCCCATGTCTCCATAAGGACCCGCTGAAGGTGTACGGCAATCTATGCCAGGGTAACCAGCTTCACCTGGAGGACCTAGAGGGCCTAGAGGGTGAAATACAGAAAAGAGGAATACACTAAAGAGGAAGAACATGACACAATGATAGTAATGCAGAACAATCAGATTCAACAATAGATAGTCTTCTTTCTTTTTTATGGTAATATCTTATTTATAAAGCTGAAGTAACTTTTAAAGCAGCAAAACTCAAATGCTTACTTTATTTTTGTGTTATCTAAACTTTATTTTGGATTACAATCAAAAAGGTTGATCACCAGCTCTCCCTTTATCCCTCTACACAAGTAGATAAACTTCTTATGATAATGGATAAAATACCTGTGCTGCCAGGTGGGCCCCTTTGGCCTTTAGGACCATTATAAGATCCTCCTGGAGGTCCTGGGATGCCCCTCTCACCTTTGCTGCCAGTGTAACCCTGTGGTCCCGGAGGGCCAGGGAACCCTTTGCCTTAAAGAGTGAGGTAAACAATAATGAGAGTTTCAACATCCACTGAATAACTCTGGAAAGTCTTTTGCCACATTATGGCTTTAATGATAGATGCAGAGTTAGGCTGAGTCTTAACATTTTCATTTCTGTTCATTGCTAAATATGTGGCACAGTAGACAGGGACTACTGCTATGTGTTGTGATGAAAAAATTTGGACTACTCAAAATATAAAAAACACAAAGAAATAAATGTCTGACTATATTGAAAATGTTGCTGAACATTTTACCCACACATACCACTTGCTCCTTGCATTCCTTTTGGTCCTCTAAGACCATCCAATCCATCTAGACCTGGTGGTCCATGAGGTCCTAACAACAAACCAGAACACAACATCAGACTCAGCTTGTTAGATATCTTTCAAACTTTTCTGTGGTAAATGACCCAAATGTTTTCTTTGTTTCTGTCTGTACGGGATTGTTCCTAGAATTGAACTCAAAGAAGGAGCCCCTGTTTAACTTATTCATTTCAAGTCAAGCCACCCAAAAGCTAGACTTTTGAATGAGTTAAAACCAATTTCTAGACAGATAAAGATAAATGCATATAACTGTAGAAATCATTGTCCTACCTCTCTGAAGAAGGAGGGAAAAACTCATGCAATGGAAGTACCTCTGGGCCCATTTGGGCCAGGTGGGCCTGGCAGTCCCAAACCACCACCACCTCCTGGAACACCTGGATTACCTGGGCGCCCTGATGGGCCACGTAGCCCAGGGTAGCCTGCATTGACATAGTAAAGGGCTAAAACCTACATGTTTATACACATGCCAAATGTCAGAATGCTCTGAGGCCAAGTATAATTTATCTGACACTGATGACTTCGGAAAGGGCACAACTTCTGACTATTTTACTGATTCTGTAAACAAATGTACTTATTTTAAATGCAGCAGCTCTCCTTCAGTGATCCATCTTTAAAATTCTATAAGCCCCAGTTTCTTGTCTAAATCTTAAGAAGAAATCACCTTGTCCTCCTGGTCTTCCTGGGTCTCCTAGGTAGCCTGGTGGTCCAGGCTGTCCCGGACTTCCTGGTGGTCCTGGGTCACCAGGATCTCCCGGTCTTCCTCTGACAGCTTTTGAGTATACATATGGATTTTAAGAAAAGCAAAGTCTAAAGGCTGGCACATCTCTTTTAAAACCAATAAACCCTGCAGTTTTATTCACGTTCATCTTTTTTAGACAAGGGCCCTCTGTTAAGAACTGCGTTGTCTTTACTCACCGCTGCGTCCATCCTCTCCTGGCAACCCTTTGGGTCCTGGTGGACCAGGTCGACCGTAAGACTGTCCTGGTTCTCCTGGAGCAGATTTAATTCACATATATGAGTGAGGCACATTAGATGCATTATCCATTGTATGAAAATCAATACCAATAGATTATCTTTCTCTCTATCTCTGTCTCTGTCTGTCTCTCTCTCTCTCTCTCTCTCTCTCTGACTCACCTTTGACCCCTTGAAACCCTGGTGGACCTGGAATACCTGACTGTCCAAAAAACCCTGGATCTCCCTTTAACAGACAACAAGACAAGCAAACTATTGAATCTAAATTTTTAGACTGACAAAAGGTTATGTACCGCAAACATACTTCATAAGTAAGTGTGACACTATATGAATTAAGCCTTTTTAGCACACTTGGCCCTTTACTGAACAGATCAAACTGAGCACAGAAGCAGACAAGGGGGGCCTTAAATGATGTGAAGAGACAATAAGTTAATCGTGTACCGGATCTCCATCATGTCCAGCATAACCCCTTGGACCAGGGAAACCTTTGACTCCGGGTGGTCCTGGTAATCCTGGTCTTCCTCCCCTGCCTGGGACACCAGGGTTGCCTTTATACCCTGAAAGACCGGGTCGTCCATCTGGGCCCAAATCACCTGGAGTCCCCTTTGGGCCTTTTAGGCCTATAAGCCATAAAGTACAATAAAGTATTGAATTCTTTGAGATTAATGAGACTTTGGGGACTTTCTAAGTGAGCTTGAAACAGTCTCACTTCTAGATATATGTCAGATCAAAATCCACATTGTAAAATGAAATTACTGGCACCAAAACATGCTATTTTGAAAGCTATTTCTCAGCTACCAGATAGGGTCGGACTAAATGGGATTGATTTCTAGCACCGCTAAATCTCTACACCAACACCGGATGAGCACTGGCAGAACACAACCGGGATCCACTGACATTACACACAACAGACACATCTCAGCGCAACAGGCTGAGTTGCACTTCATGTTGACAGCTTCAAAACTATGATATAAATATCCAAAGCTTACTTTTTGTCACGTTTCAAACAACAACGCTGCATAACTGTTGACATTACCTTGTTGAGTTGTAGCTGGTAGAAATTGTCTTTAACAAAGAAAAACTGTTAAAAAGACCTAGTTTCCATTCATTTTGTAAAATAAAGAGTGATGTCATCATCACAATTTGTGAGGGTCTGCCAGCCAAAGGAGTTGCTACAATACACTGCACAGGATTTTGTACTCTATTCTATTCTAACGATATTTGTTGCTGCAAAATGTCTGATCATTAAAAAAAAAGCATTGAGTTTGATTAAATTTAATGATATATCCGATACCTTGAGGTCCCTCTAGTCCTGGCTGCCCCCTCCTCCCTCTGAAACCTGATGGCCCTTTTGTTATATTGACAATAAATGACGGACCTGGAAATCCTTGTGGGCCTTGTGAACCTGAAGGAAGGAAAAAGCCCAGTTTAAATTATTCTCTGTCAGATAAGTACAGTAATTTGAATGTGTACCAACAACAAAAAAGCGAGAAATATTGCTCCATGTTTTGTCTTCCTATTAATCCTTATTCAATGTGTACAGTGATTCCGGCAACCATATTTGATTTGATTTTGATTTAATTTATTTATTTCGAACATGGCGACTAAAAGCAAGAAAAAAAAAATAAAAAAAGGAAAGAAAACAGATAAAAAATACAATAAAAGTCAAAATTTTAAAAAATGAAATAACAGAAACAAAAGAAGACAGTATCCTAAATCTGCATTTTCCTCTGTCAGTTTAAATGCTCAAAAGGGAGTAGGAAGAAGTACACACTTACTTATACCTTATTTACATTTTCTCATGTATTCATCAGTATAAATCTTGAAAATAATTTCTTTCTTTCTTTTTCTTCTTTTTTTAAAGATTTTTACTCAAACTTCGTTTTAATTCAGGCTATTCCACAATTTAACCCCCTTTACCGTGACACAGAAACTCTTTTATGCTGTACACACGCTTTTCACCTTTAGATTTAAATTTCCCCTCAAGTTATAACCCCCCTCTCTTCCATAAAACATTTTCTGAATTTTTTTTGTTGATGAATATTTCTTCTTTTGTATAAAAGTTGAGCTGTTTTATACTCCACTAAGTCAAACAATTTTAAAAGTTTAAATAAAAAACAGGATTAAAAAAAAGACATTTACTGTATGTGTGACTGAAAATAAGTTTTATATATGATTCTGATAGCTCTCTTTGCAGACCAAATAAACATAGCCATACATTAAAAATCAGAACCATTTTTGTGTTTTTTGGAGTTTGCTATACTGCTTTTTTGTGTTTTTTTTTGTTTTGTTTTTTAAATTCAAATATTCCTGAACACTGTGTCAAGGCTTGTGGGTTTATTTTGATCAAAAACTTACCTTTATATCCAGGATGTCCAGGGTCTCCTGGGGCACCTGGGCGACCATAATAACCTTTCTCCCCGTTTTTGCCTATTGGTCCTGGAGGTCCAGGAAGACCTGGTAAACCACTGGCCCCAGGCCTTCCAGAGTACCCCCTTTCACCTGGATGAACAGACGGAAAAAGTAAATTCTATGAAGACTGGAAAAAAGTGATCAGAATAACAGCTCTAAATGATACCAGTGATTAACCTTTTTGCCCTCGACTGGCATCCACCCCAGGATCTCCGGAGGGGCCAATAGGCCCTCTCTGTCCAGGTGGTCCTGGCAAGCCAGGAGGACCAGGGAAACCTTGTGGTCCTTTATGTCCATGGCCAGGCTGACCTGTATCTCCCTTAGCACCCTTCTGACCATGGTAGCCTGTGCAACATTATAGCACCAGTCAGAGAAAAGCTGGTTGAGCTTGCCTCTCATTAAAATGTTCATTAGAGTTCTTAGGGAGAAAGTTTTAAATAGAAATCAGGAGTAAAGGCAAGATATCAAGAAAATTGCATCTTGAAGGGGTGCACAACCTGATGGTCCTGCCAATCCAGGGTTCCCTGGAGGTCCTGGGGGGCCTTGGGGTCCATGCTCATCACACGGGATGCATGGTGGGCCTGGAGGACCCGTGTCTCCAGGGTCACCCCTATCTCCTGGCTCTCCTTTACAGCCTGGGCGTCCAGGCTGTCCCTGTGCACCTTTAATACAGAAGCACCAATGTTCAACCATTTCCCATGCAGAGTGATACAATTGGGTCTCATTTGATAAATTGTTGATTTCAAATGATTAAACTATTTTTTATACTATTTGCATACTATTATATGCCTCTAAACTAAGATAACACTCACCAGGAGACCCTGGAATTCCAGGAAGGCCAGAGAAGCCCCTTGCCCCCAAAGCTCCAGGGCGGCCAGGTAGGCCCGGCTCACCTGGCCTGGCAGAAAAGACATCTCCAGGTGCACCCTTCCTGCCTGGTGGTCCTGGTAATCCAGGAGGGCCAGGAGGGCCATCCCGGCTAATTCCACTTGGACCTGGGTCACCTGGGTCTCCAAGTATCCCTGGAGGACCTTAAACAAATAAGAGAGGCTAAGTGAACCATCAACCTTCTTAAATATAATGTTTTAAAATCTGTGTAGCTGATTCAAATGTGCTTTTGAAGGAGTAAACATTGATCATTGTATGGCACCAACAAAAAATCCTTGCTTACTACTATTTTGAAACTCAACCCTACAACCAATATGGATCTTTGAAATGTTTTTATGGATTAAATTACCTGCTGGTCCATACCCTCCAGTTCTGGCATCTTCTCCTTTCATTCCCTTTAGTCCTGGATATCCCCGAGCTCCAGGCTGACCATCTCTCCCTGGTGCACCAGAGGGTCCTACAGAGGATCAAGCATAAATTTTAAAATAATAACATTTCAAGAGTCATTAATACAGCTCCTTCTATAACATTTTGCTTGTCATTCAAAGACTCCAGGGTTTAAAAGCTTACAAAAACATTGTTGTAGAAAATTACAACTTATTTGATGACACTGAGATGGGTGATAAAAGACCTCTCAAGTGTCTAGATTTATTAACAATTTCCTCAAAGATGTGTATAATTGGTGTTGTGAGTAACTAAGTAACATGCAACACCTTTAAAATTAAGGACAGGACTAATAACTCAAATACCTTATTGTTACATCATCTGACTTAGTACGCAAAAATACACCTTTCTTAGCAAAGAAGCATTCTGACACAAAGTAGTGGACACAAAAGACACAGAGTAGCTGATAATTGTTCTTTGTAACTTGTTACACCTTTTTTTGTAACTTTGCCATAATTGCCTGTAAAACTTACCTGGTACACCTGGTTCTCCCTTCCGCCCAGGTGACCCTCTCTCATCATCATTACAGCATGGCTCAGTTTCACCTGGTGACACATTAACACTTGTGTTTTTATAATCACCATTTTATCTACACTTGTAATACATTAAAAAAGAACTTTGATTAAAAGAAATCTTTGATGTAATATTGTTTCAGTTTAATCGAACTTAAGCCTATCTTTTATTTAGGGTGGAGTGTAATAAAACCAACTAATTTAAAAAAAAAAAAAAAAAAATTAATTTGACCTGGTCTCTAACCTGGTGGACCTGGTCGACCAGGTTGGCCCTGAGGGCCAGGGTTTCCTGGATTTCCTTTATATCCAGGTAGACCCTTTGGGCCTGTAGAACCAGGACCTGGAGGGCCTGTAAACCCTGGTAACCCTTTGGGTCCAGGAACACCAGGATACCCTTTGGGACCACGTACTCCTGTATATCCAGTGCCCTGCAAAAAATGATGCCCCATACTGTAACTACTGGAGTAAAACAGGGTGCCACAAAATGGAACATCAGGATACAATGATTAACCAGATCCTGTAGAAAGACCCTATTATAAGTATTACAAGTTACATTTGGTGCACCTATCATGAACACACTCACTGGTGGTCCTTGGTCCCCGGTTGGGCCTGGTGGGCCTTCACGTCCCGGCTCACCCATTGCTCCAGTAGGACCAGGATATCCAGGGGCTCCTCGACTTCCCTTGCCGCCTTTTGATAATAAAAACAAAATCAGGAGCAGTAATGCCTTAAATGTGGAATGATTAAAGGATTTAGACATAAAACACAAAGTTCCCATCAAACAAATCCAACTGTCTTATTTCTTATTGCACAAAATAGACAATAACATTGATTGCCTTACTGTAGAGTTCGGTGAAGCGAAAGATAAAAAGTAAACATTTAACTTTAAAGAGCTGGTGTCTTGAGAAATTCAAGTATCTAAAGTTTAACAGTATCGTCATATTGTGTCCAGCACAGGTTGGTCTTTGAAGCTATTTACCTTTGTTTCCTACCCCAAAAGAGTCTCCTTTTTGACCTTTCTGTCCAGTCAAACCAGGAATTCCTTGAAAGCCCTGATAAAAAGAAAAAAGTTGAATGTGTCATTTTCTACTTATTAGGTTTAATATTGCACAAAACATGTTTTTTGACTTGTTTTATATATTTAAAAAAGGCTTTTATTTGTGACGTCCTCCTGCCCTTACTTGTGGTCCTCTTAGACCTTCATCTCCCTTTGGACCTGGATCTCCCTTCAGTCCTGAAGTTCCAGGTATCCCAGGAGGTCCTCTGTAACCAGGTGGTCCAGGAGGACCAGAGTTTCCCTTGCCTGGCCTACATACACAATCCCCTTCACAACCTTTGAAGAGCATGTGCAGAAGAAAAGTAAGAATATGATTTTACACTCAACCATTGAACAGGAGTCACAGAGAACAACTTGATCAGCTGTTTGTGAGATCAACTAAAACTTGAAACTGGTTATGGGTCACCTTTAATTCCTTTGAGTCCTGGACTCCCAGGGGGTCCTTTGGGTCCTGGCTCACCAGGGTCTCCAGTATCACCAGGTTCACAGGAGTAATCTGAGGATTAACCATCAACAAAATGATAAGCATCTGAAACTATCTTGAAATCCATGTAATGAAAGATTAAGTATTGAAACTGATAGACACCTTCAATGTGAATTAACTGTGGTACTCACCTCCACACCCTGATAAGACCATTTCCAGCATTTCACACAAACAGAGAGAAAGACAGACAGTGAGACAATGAATTCAATTCAAACACCAGCAATAATGCAATATGAAAGGTCTACACATGTTTGAACACAAAATAGAGGAAGCACTGAAGTACCTGGGGGACCTGGTGGGCCTATGATACCTTTACGTCCTGGAAGTCCTCTAGTTCCCTTTGGACCAGGATATATGTAAACATCAGAGTCGCTGTATTTTCCAGGCTCTCCCTTATATCCCTTTTCACCAGTTGGTCCACGTGGACCAGGTTGACCAAGCCAATCTGTGGATGTTAGGGGGTTAGAGTAACACTTCAAACAAAGTCAGATGCTGTGAGATTTCTTCACTACAAAAGACTATGGACAAAGCTGAACCCTGACCTGGTATTATTAAGCCTGGTTCCCCAGGTGGTCCACGCTGGCCCATTATGCCGGGTTCACCTGGATATCCTGGTGTTCCAGGATAGCCACGGTCACCTTTGGGACCTAAATCATACAGAAGAATGGGAAAGCAAGTGAGAAAAGAATACTTGAGTATTTCATACAATGGTGATAGACCCTGACCAACTGATTAAAGGCATAAGATGTTTACTACCTAAGAGTGTTCACCCAGGTGAGGTTTTAGACCTCATTCAGTTTTATTTGTTATCCTTTATCTGTTTCAGCTGATATACTTGAACATTTGTAGACATAACACATGTCTGATTGACATTTCAATCCTCCAGTAGGTGACACCCCATGCTACTGAACTGAATGTATCATTCTCTTGTTATCACACTTTTCTAAATCTAAACTTTTGCCTAACTCTATCCCTATTTGGAGTTTCTGGCGGCTATAACCCCAGTCTGACTTCTACAGATCACTGCATGGTGTAGATGTGCAATCTTGCTGAAACGGAAATGTGCTGCCCTGGATGTCATGTCCTGTCTCAAAATGGATATGTGGAGCTTTAATACCAGAGGTTAAAGAGAGAAAATCCCACTATTACCTCTGACATCCCCTCCATCTATAAACCGAGTGGGTCCTGGGAGGCCTGAATCTCCTTGGTAACCCTGTTGGATGGGAAGACAGACATTTAAAGCTGCAGTCAGTATAGAAAAAGGGACACAATATTCCTCAAAATGAGTAGAAAATATAAATAGTTCTTGAGGACACTTTTTTTCTTATTTGTTCCAACATAATGCTAATCTTGCAGTAAATAAGTCTCTTTTGTGACCGGCAAAATCTGTAAAAGTAAAAGTTGAATCAAATGGTGATGCAGACCTTGGGTCCAACTCTCCCAATAAGGCCTGGAAGTCCTGTCTCTCCAACCGAACCCTGGAAATATGTACACCAACTCAGCCCAAGATGAACATACAAACTGTGAGGGATAGAAAACACTTAATCCTGTTGTATGTGTACCTCCAGTCCCGTTGATCCATCTCGTCCTGGAAATCCTGACAGACCCTTGAGATGGAAACAACAAGGAGAAAGCTGCAGCAGTGTGTCTGATGGTTTTTGTCATAGTTTCGAAAAAAAAGTCACCTACCCGAGCTCCAGGTAAACCAACAATCCCTTGCTCTCCTTTATTTCCTTGCCAGAAGAAGTCACCTCTACCACCCTGACAAAAAAGAGCACAAATAAACTGCCTATTTCCCTTTCTCAGACTCCTGTTTGATTAGCAACAAAACTCACCCTTCTGCCCTTTGGTCCACATGGCCCTGGATAACCCTTTTCTCCCTATGAAGCAAAAGACGCAGATGGAGATTACAGCATGAAAAGATAGAAAAAAATTACAAATGACAGATTTTCCTTACCTTGTCACCTTTGGGTGGAAGAAAGTCTGTTGGTTGTATTATGATTTCTTCAGGTCCTTGTAGGCCAGGGAGGCCTTGTTCACCCTGGATTAGGAGTTAAAAGACTTAGACATTTTTCTCTAATGAACTGAAAATGTCATTGTATGGCTTTAAACACCAAAATGACTCCTTACATCTTCTCCCACATCACCAGCCAGTGATGCTCCAGGGTCACCCTAAACGAAGCCATTAGTTCAGTAAGTTTATGTTTTTGTGTAGATATGTGGAAAAATGCTTGTGCACATATTTTGGAGCATGTACTATTAAAGACAGCAAAACAGACACTCACAGGGGGTCCTCTTGGACCTCTCGCTCCACCCAAGCCCTAATGAAAACAAAGACATGTATGTTGGCGTACAAAATTCAATTCTCTGCAATGCTCAATGGCCTCACATACTTTCATGCACAATATCATTCTTTCTTGAAACCTGATCAATAAAATAGTGAAACCAACATACCTCGACTCCAGGGAGCCCAGGAGGACCAGTGAAGCCTTGGGGCCCTCTGTCTCCTTTTCTTCCCTGAATGAAGACAAAGTAACATTATACAAGTTTATGATACTAAACAAGAAACTTTGTCAACTTTTCTCTAAGAGGGCACAACATCCCGTCCTTTGTCTATTCATAAACTGTTGCTGTCAAAGTAAGAAAAAAACGCTTACAGGTAGACCAGGCTGTCCATCTGTACCACGGTCCCCCTGTAAGACATGAAATAAAGATGAGGATGATAGGAATTTAAAATGGTATGACATGCAGGTATTAGTTATCGGAAAAATCAGGTACGTTTGACACTGGTGCAGCCCAGCCAATCATCACTGAGCTCTTCAACATAAGTGGAACTTACAGGGAGTCCTGGTAGAGCACCATCATACATAGGTTCCCCTTTGACTCCTTTAAGTCCAGGGAGTCCCTGCCAAAAAGAGAGGGAAAAGGTTTCCACTAGACATATTACAAAAATGTCTAACAGTTTAAATTTTATGCAAGACAACATAACACAAACGTCAAGAATTGTGAAGGGTATGCTTTGGAACATAATACACATAAAATCTGCCACAATGTCACATTTTAAGCACCTTGTATGTATTTTACTTTGATAACTGTGATAAAACCAACAGTACATGGGAGAAAAAGATCCAGAGGTTTAACTCCTGACTATTAAATTGAAATTAAATGGTGGAGCCAAACCAAGGAAGAAGTCTGGCTGCTGGATACCAGGATTGATGTCACAGTGCTTCAGCTTCACCAAAATACACATTTCACCCACCAATGAAACAGCAAAGATCCCTCAGGTTGGTCTACTCAACAGCAGGTTAGATAATTATGTTGATCTGAAGCAGACACTCATGGTTATTGAGAGTTCAAAAACTCTTGTGTTACTGGTTTTATATTTTCCCTAACCATTCTTCTTTTACTATAATGTTAAGGGCCGTAAATTTTCTGTTAGGGCAAAAAAATACATTTTGTTGTTCCAACACCAACATAACTTATCTTGAATAATGAGACGTATTGTGTCAACCCTTGTCTTGGTTTGGTTGATTTGGAATTTGTTGATTGACTTGCTTAAGTGGCAGCAGAATCTCATATCAACTGTATTCCCTCTTTTCTCATAGTGTTACTGTTAGGTAGCTGTTAACTGTTAGGCATTCTGGGTATTAATTGAAAGCTGGTGCTTTACTTAATAGTTGGGAGGGGCTAATGTAATCGTCAAGTCAACATGGATTACTTATTTATTTGGACATAAAATTTCAAGTTAAAATATGTTATGTAGTTGAGACAATGCAAACTTCTGATTAAAAGTTATCACCACAACTTCAGTAATCTTTTGTCATATTGACAAGGAATAATATGCCAGAACAACAAATGTGGAAAATTGTCTATTTGGTTAGGCTTCAAATGTTGATTGGTCCATCATTTTATACAGCCTATGTTCCTGTCCTAATAGTATTCTGTGTTTTGAATGCCTGTGCTAGATGGGAAAATTGATAACAAAAATTTCAAAAGAGCTCTCCCACTACCTACCGGAGGTCCATGGAGACCATCCAAACCAGGGAAACCATTTTTTCCTGGGCGACCCCTTGTCCCATTACATCCATCCAGTCCTGGTAAACCAGGCTCACCGCCTGCTCCAGGGTGGCCCTGAAATATACAGAGCAATTATGTTGATGAAGTAAAATTACAGGGAAATGCAAGTAACATTTATGACCCTTTGACTGCAGTTGAGCATGATGAAGAAGTGTTTCTATACAGCTTTCATGGTTTCAGTATAACATAGCATTTTTGATATTTCATAATTATACTCAGGCTCAGATAAACAGCTTCAGTCTCTATAAAACCCAAACACTTGAGTCATGAGGAGGCAGCTGCCAAAGGCAAAGGAAGAGATCAAGCCCTCACTTAGAAGGTGGCAGTCTATGAGTGACCACTAGAGGGCACACGAGACACATGCTTTAAATCACTGCACAATTCATTGTGTTGTCTCTTAGTTTAGATTATGATTTCACAAGTAAGGATTTACTCAGAGGAAAACTTAAAAGTTATATTTCATTCATGATTTATTCTAGAAGACATTAAAGTGAGACTGAGAAGTCTGTAAACCCCAAGCAAGAGAAAATTCAGCCAATTTTAATGACCTCAAAGGACAAATTACAGTTATTGTGAGCAACAAATGCACTTATCCATTTCCAGGTTGAGATTTACAGCAGTGCTTTACTCACTGCTAAGCCATCATTCCCAGGGAAACCAGGGGGCCCAGTCAAACCCTGAAATGTTATAGAAGAAATATAAGTATCATCAAGTGTTTGTAGGGTTATTATATCGGTATCAGATGTTATCCTTTCACTTGAACTATTGCCAGCAACAAATAACACACAGTTGAACAGATTTATGATGGTTAAATCTTGCAAGCAGGGTGTGTCTTGTTTTCTTCTCTATACCTCCTTCTTTGACTGAATGCATACAGGCAATATGGACAAATATAAACACTCACACGCTCTCCCTTGGGCCCTGCAGGGCCAAATGGCCCCTGTGCTCCTTTACGACCCTTCTCTCCAGGTGGCCCCTCACGTCCCCATGGTCCCATTGGTCCTCGGTCACCCTGCTGGCCTGGCTTTCCTGGCGCACCCTTCAAAAATAATAGAAAAAAATTGTGAGGAACAATAAGTTGTCAATAGTTTGTAAGATCGGGTAATCACAAGAAATTTTAAATACTAAATTTGGCAGCTGTAGATTGGTTGAAGATAATTTCACAATAATCAACAATATGATCGGAAGAGTTCGTACCCGTGCACCTTTGGCAGGAAGACACCGACACTCACTACAGTCTCTCCCTTCACATGGGCCCTCAACATCACCCTGTAACAAAGAAGAAAATCAGTCTCAAACCATCAGTCACAAACACAGTAAGACTCCTTACCACTGAATTATAAGAGACTGAATCAAACTGTTTGTATGTGTAATCATGTTTCTGGGCAATGCAGACAATAAAAGCAGGTTTATCAGATAAGGCCCTGTTTGGGCATATCTGTCAGTCCTGGGTGTTTTCTGGGGTTGAGAATCAGCTTTGTGGAGACCTGACAGTCTTGACTAGAAAACTTTACACAAACCAGCATTCTCACAAAGATTTTGTGGTCATAAGAGCTCAGACCTTGAGAAGAGCTCTTCCCATTCTCATAGCACATTCACACCATTCTGAAAAACTAATCTCTTGGTTCACAGTTCCAGATGTCACATATTCCCACCGGTGTGTGTGTGAAACTAACATTTAGTAGAGTTTTCTCAAAGCTGGCTAAATATTTGGATTTGTTTACTCTAGGGGGGTTTCTGTCGCACACCTGCTGTCCCACTTTCACTTTTGTTCCAAACATTTATGACAAGGCCTATATCATGGATTGAGCAACACAGCTGACTAACTTTGACCTGGCCTTAGACTAACTGTTAATAATACACTGAAAAAAACTTAAATCCAAGTAAGTGTTTATGTCTTTTTTTTCAGTCAGAATTGTCTTTTAGTCTCGCCATAAGCCTGATTCTACCAGCAAGTACGGAAACATGTCATATTCAAAGACATTTGAAGACAAAAATGCAGTCTGAATGGCTTGTAATGAGGTAAGGAAAATTTGCTCTTTGGGTTTCTTGAAGTAAGAAGAATGTCTTGATACAAGAAACTTTTTTCTTACCCAATTGGCAGTTTTTTTTCCAGTTACAAGCAATGCAGACATAATTTTTGTCATTAAATTGGAAACAGGACATTTTTCTGGACTGGTTTGGTAAATATGACTCATACCAAGACTTAAAGGACATTTTTACTGAAAAGAAGACACAAACACTTGCTTTGATATCAGATTTTGCAATGCATTCAGTGTATTTAGTAAAACTGAAAATTTGAGGAACAAAACTCAAATTGTTTTCAAGTTTGTAAAGCATCAGGGTCATATTTGCCATAATTATTTCACCACTTCCACTTACATAAGCGTTTCTCTGGGATAAAACTGTGGCCTAAAATACACTTATGTGCATGTTGTTCAACCAAAAAGCTCTGTTCATATGTCCATGTGATTTTCATATGTTTTTTTGAAAGATGACAATTATTAAGCATTCAAAAAGCAAATCACAATAACCTGTCATGCTTCAATGGTACAGAGAAGGCACAAAGATGAAAATGCCAAAAAGGAAGATGGCCTGTCCTTCTTTCCTGTACCTAAATTAGATTAAGAGAGTCAAAAGAAAAACACTAGAATGACCAACCTGCTGTACATTCAGATAGGTTTGACGTAATGTGTTCAAGGTGGATTTGATCAAAATTCATCCAGATCTAAATTTTCCAAACAAATGAAATGATATTAATGAAAACAAGTGTGATAACATTGTCCATACCTTGGTTTGCATACAATCTCTGTCAATAAGTTTATGTCCGATTTTTTTTTAATAAACAGTAATTTTTCTACTTTCCTGATGCCCTGAGGGTGGGACATTGTATCATATGTCCAAAACATTTTGGTAGCACAGTCTCTTGCATTTCGTATTTCCTTGCAACACTTTTGCATTACCTGCAATGTTTCCCTTGGAATGAACTGAAAACTTTTAGAAAAATATCTTACTGCATCGAGCTTCTGCACCAAGAGGACCAGGACAAGGAGCCACCTGTAAATATAACATTAAAAATGTAACCACAGACTTACACCCCCAGTTTCTAGATTGCTTTAGACTCTGAATGTAAGTTAGTTACAGTGTGTGACAAAAATGCTCTATTTATATAATTTGTAAGCAAAATTGCTTGCTGTTCAACTCGAAACTTTAGTTGGCTGCCATGAAAGGTAACAACAGGAATTTGGCTTCAATCACACTGCAAGTGATAGCTTCGTCCGTGTTTGTGCAAATAGGTTTCACGCTGTAGAGGTTGAGGTCTGTTTTTATACAAATTCCACACATTGGAATGTAATCTATCTGTCTTGTTGAACACATCAGTAAACCTGCAATAAGTGTGTTTTCCATAATGTAAATAGGAGTTCCAAAAGAAAGCATTCGTAACAAACTTTTCATACATACCTCATTCACCTTAATTTACTTTTAATGTACTCTCTGACTTTTTTAGACTCCTGCTTAAGTCTAAAGGAAACATTGATCTTTATAATCTGTTGTATGGACATGGTAGGTTATGAAACAGAACAGGTCAGTCACTACAAGTTATCATTGGATAATTCCAAAAAAGATGTGGGTGATATATCAGAATGCTAGCAGGAATGTCATTCATTACAGAGAAACTCACATGAAGGGACACAGAGAGGAATAAGCAGACAAGAAGCGCATCTCGCATCTCATGGGGCTGCTTAGCAGGTGAGTGCCAGGCTCAGTGCTGCCACCTATGGTGGAAACAGAAGCATGAAACACTATGCACACCTGTTACCTAAAGGCTATCTGGTATAATCTGACATTGAACTGCTTTGATGCTAAAACACAAATATTCTACAGAACAAAATATTTAAAGAATATCATATCTTTCCACACCATTAGCCCCTATATGTATAGAAACCTAAAACCCATTTAGTTAGTGCCTAACATCAGCATCATCATCATCATCATCGTCATCATGCACTTGAAAAAAAAGTTGCAACTCACCAAATTGCAGATCAAATCAATGTACATGCATCACCAACCGGAAAGCCTCCGACAAGTTTCAAACTAACCCCCTGCCCCCTGTATTAGATAAAACTAAACAGAGTGTCTACCACTGTTTGGACGTTCTGGAAATGAGATGAGGACAGTGAGGATGATTTGGGTTGAACATATCAGGAAAGAAGCAGAGCACCTCCCTCCTCAGAATCAAACTAAACATTGTCTGTGGGCTGTACTATCTATCAGGGGCTCTTGTGCATGGATAGAGCTTTAATTTAACTCAGCTATGACCCAGCATCACCCACAGTATAGCAGTGGGTTGATGTGATGTGAAGGCAGGTTGTTACAGAGAATGACGTGGTAGCTTCTGAGTTTTTGTTGCACTTTGAGGAAGGAAGAACCATGGGAAAGCCTGTGTCTGCAGTTCTTCTGATCCTGTTTGCTGTGATGCTGATGGGTACTGGGGCCAAAAATGTAAGGTGTTTCTCTTTTTTGTCCTTGCAAATATATTGTTGTCTAGTTAAAATATCAGAATTTCTTTAAGTCAACAGCTAAAAACCTCATCTAAAAGTATCTTGCATTCTTATTTCTTCCTTTCATGCTTTAATTTTGCGACTGCAATGTAAAAGCCTTGATTACAGCTATTTAAGGCTGTAAGGATGCTTATTCCACAGCAAAAATCGAGTAAGTTGCTAAGGCATAGTCAAGAAAAAAATTGATTATCAGCATAAATAATAGCTTTTTTACCCTGAAGTGGTAGAACACAGCAGTAATGTTTAATTTCTAGCTGAACATAACCTGAAACTCTCCCACTGAGTCACTGTTTATAAGAGTAAAGTGTTTGTCCATAACACTGTGTTTCCTGTTGCATTTGGAGTTAGCGCCCTTCATCCTCACAGCCTTAACCTTGGTATACAACCCTGGGGTGTGTTTGTGACTGCGGTGTCTGTGCTTATCTGCAAACATCTTGTAACCTGATGAGCTGCATGTTTTTTACAGTCTGTTTGCTCATGTTATGTACAACATCCTTCAGTGGGCGAAGTTGGTGGGCCTTTTTTATAGAAGGTCACTGAGAGGGAGCAGGATACAACAAGTAAAACAAGCTGTCAAAAGGGCTAGCAGTGCGATCAATTATTAAGTCAAGATATGCTCTGTTCCTGTAAATACTCTTGTTAATTTTTAGACTGAGACAGAAAGTAATAACCAGTAAATTCATGAAGATAGTATCAGCTATTTGAAGCACATGCAGATACACTACATCTGCTGTAATAGTTATGGAAAAAGGATCTTTGACCTAATAGTATAAAGACAGTTATGTATTGAATGGGCACAACATAGATTAATTTGAAATAGTATGAGGGGTATTTAAAATCTTCACTTCAAAGTTAAAAATAAATGGTACCACACCCATACCCCACCCCTTTTTTCTTAAATGGCCTGATATCAAACAAGAACTGTTGCATTTGAGATGTAATGCATCTGAAATGGCTTTATAAACACAGAAAATGGTTCATTATATAAGAAGGTGAAAGCCTGCTGCTGGTCGAATACAATCTGAAGACTCCACACATGAGTTTCTTGTGATTTCTCCCCCTGTTGGCATCAATTAACCTTTAACTCAGTAATGTTTACAGCCCCCAAATTAAAGGCCACTGTGTTGAACAGGGCACTGGAGGTATTAGCACTAGAGAATTGTAGATGTTGTTTTGTCAAATTACTTCCATAAATCCACTACAAATCCCTCCAAAGTAAACTTTCTGCCCCTGTGGAATAACAGTTTATTGATCAACACCATGTTTGTGAAAGCAACAATTTATTGTGTGCAATTTGGATCACTTGAAATCAACGGATTTCTTTTAGTGACTGTGCTTCCAATCTATGAGATGGAAGTCTGGAACTTGTTCACTGTTATATGAACAGGTTTGTTTACAGTTTCTATGTTTTGTTTGTGGTTGCTAATCATTAAATTTGTCAATAGGAATAAGAAGCATGTTTTTCCAAGGGGTCATTGTTTGCAATTTTTCTTCATCTATGTATCTGAACTACATATTGCGCCTTACTTCTGTTTTTTCAGTGTGTGTGCGATGGAAACTCAAGATGCCAGTGTGAAGGAGTGAAAGGCAGCAGGGTGAGTATATAAGGTCCTTAGTATAATAAATGGTGTGTGCAGCACAAATGGCCTAGTGGTCCAAGTTGTGCTCCATGAGGCCTGCCCTTGCACTAGTGGCCTGGAGCTGAATCCAGCCTGTGACCTTTCTCAGATGTTACTCCCAACTCTTGCCTGGTTTTCTACTCTATCCATATTTTGTAGTCAATGTAAAAGCAACATGTTCCTTTCAATAAAATGCTTTTTTGTTGTAAAGCTTATTTGACCCAAAATACAACAAAACCAGGTTGATTCATGGGTGCTGACATGTTACACCAATACACTGATGTCACACCTTTTACCCAAACCAAAACACATAGACTGTTTTCCAAACAGCCCCCTACACTGCCACCCAGCAGTGCCTACTGATTTGGCTGAAATTCAGTAGGCAGTATGCAAAAACTTGCAAGATGTGCAGCATGCTAAAAATTCCTGGATGTCTTACTGATCTGGGAAAATTTCTCAACAGATATGTTTGACACCCCTTGAGCGAGAAGTAAAGTGATATGAAAGAAACGCCACTAAAACATAAAAGAGTTGTTTACTTTTACATGATTCATCAAAGACCATAAATAACACTCATTTTTTAAAATATATTTTTTTAACCATAGCCTACATGGATAACACAGTAGAAATTTTTGCATCAGCTGTTAAAAAAATAGAGGTCTGGAAGGCCTATTGGTTTAAGTTGCACTCCATATGGTTGTGTGGCCTGTTTATGTTTCACGTACCCTGTTTCCTACTCCATCCACTGTCGTCTATCGCATCAAAGGCATTAAAGCTAAAACCCAGTATATATATATATATATATATATATATATATATATATATATATATATATATATATATATAACAGACTCAAACAGTTATGAAAAATTCAAATATTTTGTCAGTATTTTTATGTTTTCTCATACTGTGAAAAAAAGATTTAATCACCAAACAATCATTCAACATCAAGCAAATAATTGATATTAACTAACTGCAGCAACAAGGAACAAGTCATGTGATGTGTATTTTGATTTTCAAGTTAGATTCATGTTCTAATCGAAGAGTTAGGCTCTAAGACCCATACAGCAGGTATTCACCCAGGAGAGCCAATAATCTTGGCTTCACTTGGGGTAGCTGTTGTGCTGGTGATGATTTATATAGTGCACAGTGTGAACTGTTTTGTGTGTTTCGTTTCTCTCAGCCATCAAAGAACTCTAATGTTAAACTGAAGACATCCGTTCATCACTCAATACTGTGAGGAAGAATTTTACACAGCTTGGATTAAACAAACTCATGTCCTTTACGTTCACTCAGGTATCATCTGTCATCACTAGTAACCAGCGAACCTTTAAGGTTCATTCAGCCACAATTGCATGGTCATACCAATTTTTCCTGTACAACATCAGAAAGAGCAGACCCTGCCTCCCCAAGTATGCAGCACAGCTCCTGGCACAGGCTCTTTTAAACTCATGCATCGCCACGGCAACTACTAACTGGCCCTCCGCTTCTTGCTTATAAAACAGTCCCTGTTGTCTCCCAGGGGTGGGATGATTTATCCAACTCCATCTGATCCACAAAGCTGCTTTCTACCTTAAAGAAAAAGCTATTTAGCTCTTTGATGAACAACTATGTGCCAAAGATAAACCCTTCCTCCAATGATGATGATGATGGTGATTATGATGATGCTGATAACAATGGCATTGATAAAGATGATGCTGAGTCTTCATGAAGATGATTATTTTGTTGTAAGTGATTTGTTTGTGATGATTTTAAGTTAACAGGAAAGAAAAATGCTGGTTCTTCTCACCTTTTGAATTGATTGTAGCCCTGCATTTCAGCACCTATATATCCAATAGGACAGCAGGTAGTTTGCTGCACCTGCATGTGTTGTCCCTTTCTGTCTGGTTCTTTACTTGTGTTATGAATACACTTAGATATATGACACTTCAGACAAACCACCTGAGAAATGAAAATGTATCATTGTAACATTTCAAATAGAACATTTCGTAGTTTAAAAACAATACAGCTGTCTTACAGCATTAATTCTGGCTCTGTTGTTTTCAGTCTCTCTGTAAGTTGTGCTAGTCTGACAGTAAGCAAGAAAATCCATCAGAGGAGCTCAAAAACTGATGCAGCCTCAACAAATTCAGCTATTTTGATTAGTCACACAGGCTTTAACTGTTACACTTTTAAGTCCTGTCTCAGGGGTTTAAAAAGGTCAGATCAGGTGCAGACCTGAAAAAAGGTTGTAGTTGAATAAGCCTCTTATTTGGCATGTCTCTGAAGCAATCTGAAATCCCCTGTGAAAATAAACTGTCTGCTTCATTTTAAATAAACTGTTTGGCTACCTGCAGTGAGACAGAGCACACAAGACTTTGGTACAGGTATTACTTGGGCCTTTTTTACCTGTGATGACTTCAGTGGCCTACAAAACCAGAGTAAGACAGTGGACAAAGTAATGTGTAATGTACAAAATGCAATCATTTGGAGTGCTAAAATCTATTCAAAAAACTGTAAACTGAACAACATTTACTCATTTTTCTTAGTTATTTACTTTGAACTAATACATATAGGCATCGCTAAAACAGTAGTTTCCTTTTAGTACAAGGTAGAATTTTGAAGCCTTCTGAAGCCAACATTTCAAAAACAACTCATTCAACTCTCCAGTCACCACAAGAACACCATTTTATGTGGTTTCATACCTTCTTTTTGCATTTCTCCCTCATAGGGAGAGAAAGGTTATCCAGGAGAGAAAGGTCCCCCTGGGACACAGGGTCGTCCAGGATCAACTGGTCATGCTGGGCCTATGGGACCAAAGGTAGAATCCCTTTTTCTTTATGGTCTGCAACTCCAAACTTAAGTATTTATGTCAGTTGACTATCGTCACATTTAACGTGCAGGATGTGGCTTTTTTTTTCTCATGTAGATGCCTAAGATCAATCAGATTTTGTGTTTGTGTGACAGGGCAGCACTGGATATGAAGGACCTTCAGGGCCAGTAGGCGATCCGGTAACATAACCGTGCAATCCTTTTATCTGTTTTAGTGTTTATGTGTCTTTCATACTTCAAATGACTGGTGCACAATATGTATTTTAAAAGTCTAAATATTGCTGCCATTTTGAGAACCCTCTGTGGCCCCTGTGTGCCTATAAAAGTGAATTTGTTTGATTGTGTAATTTTAGGGGCCTGAGGGTAAAGAGGGTTTTGCTGGATCCCATGGTTTACCGGTAGGATGTTTCACACTGATATTTTTTTGGCATCCTTTATGAGCACATGTTTTTGGATTATCAAGAAATTCTGTGAATAATGTCTTTCAGGGTGTGCCAGGTTTACAAGGGCCTCCAGGACCCCAAGGGACCCATGGCTGCAATGGAACAGATGTAAGAGAATAATACAGATTAAAATTAAAGCCACAAGCGGCGATACACGGGCCCTCGCTCACGTGCGCTCGTCCGAGCATGTGCTCGGAGAACCGCACGAGAGCGACTCCCAGCTCCTCGCCGCTCGCGGCTTTAATTTTAAAAGGCGTCGACCTGTGTGCATGTCTGAACATGCTGCAATCGTTCTCAGTCAGCCACATGGGAGTGAGGGCTGTTCTTTGCTGCATGTGACTGTACTTTTAAATACATTTACTTCTGTGTCGAATTTAAACATTTTATTGCTTTTATAGTGAAGATTTTTCTGGCTGTGGAATGACCTTGATCCATGTGAAATAAAGAAAAATGGCTCCTTAAAGGTTGCAGACCCCTGCTCATGTGTTTCAGGGTTCAGCTGAAATAGAATAACGACAACATGCAGAGAGCTGCATGGCCACAGCACATTCCTCTGTCTGCTCTCATGTTTCTTCAAGAAGCCTCCCTGTGCACTGAAAATAGGTCACACAGCAAAAATGGTCAATTGGCTCCATCTGGTGGCTAAACTCACACAGACTACCCAAAGATTCAGTATGTCCACTAGATGGAGCTAAATGATCATTTTTGTTGGAGCAAAATGATCATTTTCACAGGGTGCAGAGTTTGATCGGCCTGAAAATTGGAAAAAAGAAATGATTAAAAATCCATAAGACAAAGAGTTTATTCCTCTCAGTATGAGGGTGTGTCCAGGGATGGATCTTGACAGTTTGAATAAAATCTGAAGAAGATGAGGCTAAAAATCAGGGGCTTCTTGAGAGTCTGTGGTTCATGAAACCACTTCAGACTTTGACACTTCACAAGAGAAATATCATTCAAAACAGAAACTTGACCTCATTAACTGAGCTTGTTGAAGATGTTTTAGAAATTTCAAATTGAATATCAACATCAAATGGCTGCATGCTCACAGCACAGCCTCCTGCTGCTCTAAAAATGAGTGTCACAATGTCAGAACTGCAAGAAATCACACAGCAAAAATGGTCATTTGACTCCATCTAGTGGCCAAACTCACACAGACCACCTAAAAGTAAAGGCTGGCCACTAGATGGAGCCAAATGAACATTAATGCTGGAGCTAAATGATTATTTTTGCAGAGTGCAGAGTTTTATCAGCCTAAAACTTGGAAAAAATGAATTATTAAAAATCTTTAAGACATAGAGTTTTATCCTCTCAGTTTTAGGTTGTGTGATGGATCATGACAGTTTAAATGAAATTTGAAGGAGATTAGGCTAAAAATCAGGGAGTTATCAGGAGTCCTTGATTCATGAAGTCACTTCAGACTTTGACACTAAACTTGAGACACATCATTCAAAATAGGAACTTGACCTTATCTATGGTGCTTGTTGAAGATGTGTTCGATGTTTCTGTGCAATTGTTTTAAAAAAAAAAGATCAAAGGGGGAGGAGCTAAGGGTCACAGCATGAAACACTTGATTTCCTGTTGCCAATAGGGGGCGCCTTACTTTGCGTGAATAAAACCCATATTGCTGGACTCAGGCTGTAACACTGAACATTTTTGTGTGATTTGGTCAGGATTAGACTTTGTACGAGAAAGTTATTAAGGTTTTTGTGTTTGTGAGAAAATGCTCGATTTTGGGTCGACTTTGACACAACACTGAAGACACATCATTCAAAATAGGAACTTGACCTTATAATTGGTGCTTGTTGAAGATGTTTTTGATGTTTCTGTGCAATTCTTTAAAAAAAAAGATCAAAGGGGGAGGAGCTATGGGTCACAGCATAAAACACTTCATTTCCTGTTGCCAATAGGGGGCGCCTTACTTTGCGTGAATAAAAGCAATATGGCTGCACTCAGGCTGGGACAGTGAACATGTGTGAGAGGTTTGGTCAGGATTAGACTTTGTACGAGAAAGTTATTAAGGTTTTTGTGGTTCTGAAAAATGGTCAACTTTTGGCGCCCCTAGTGGCCACGCCCATCAATATTATAACAATCCTTTGATAAAATTTGATCATCAGTGGGTCTAGTATGCACCTGTCTGATTTGGAGATAATCGGAAAAAAACTGTAGGACAAGTTCGAAAAAGTTTGTATCGTGCTAGCGCAAAAATTCTAACTTTGACGTAAAATTTCGGAACTTAAAATTATTGTTTTGCCTTAACATTTTACATTTTTGTGAAGGTCTTGGAGTGATAAAGGTGCCCAAAAAATTTCATACGAATCAATGTAAATTTTTCTTTTTTTCTTTGGTGCCCTCTGGTGGCCACGCCCCTGAAGATATTAACAATCTTTTGATAACTTTTAATCGTCACTGTGTGTAGTATACACATGAGAAATTTGAAGCTGATCTGACAAAAACCCTAGGACAAGTTCGTTCAAATACGTACCCTAAAAATCGTCCACTTCCGACTTTTGGGACAAATTTCCGAACTTGCTGTGCGAAATTCATAGTTTGCCCAAGATAATTTTTTGAAGGTCGAGGCATTATTGAGGTAGCCAAAAAATTTCAGACTGCTAAGTCTAAGTAGGCGGCACGGCTACCATTTTAAGCTTATGCTAAATGCTAGCAAGATTGTAGCATTTTTTGAGTGGCAAAATAATAAATTTTTTGCAGTGGTCAGGGGGGGTAGGACATAGTGTGGCGCTCTTTTTTTCAAGGGAAAGGGGCAAAAATTGGGGTTAAAGTGTCGGAAGAAATAAATAATCCTTAAGGTTTCAAGAGGGCCTTCGCCCGCCTGCGGTCGCTCGGGCCCTAATAAACAACAATATGGTGGAATAACATCCATGCTAGGGTTGTTGCTTATTTTCCGGATGATGATAAAATAGATAGTGAGAAGAGAGATTTTCAGCTTCACTTCTGTATGTCCTAAAAGGAGCTCAATCTACTTTCTGACATTTTTTTAACTTTGCATTCGATCAGGGAGAAGATGGACCTCCTGGTTTACCTGGGGCATATGGTGCTGATGGACGTTCAGTAAGACACAACATCAAACAGTTTACTAAAGTTTCCCTTTATGATATGACTAGATGTTTTTAATTGTGTTAAATCAATGTTAAAGACGGTCCTTTTGGTTATTTTGGAAGATGTCTGAGATGTGCTTGTCTCTCCTTCACAGGGTCCACCAGGTCCTCGTGGAGCTAAGGTAATAACAGAATTCTGTGCCACCTCACAGGCTAACTTATTTTCATGGTTTCATTGAAAGGATGAATCTGCAGATCCGCTCTGTGATTACTGCCTTTAAGAAGTTTATTAGCTCCAACCTGATGCATCAAATACAAGAAATAACATGACACAGCAGTAGCAGGGGTCCTCTCAGCCTCCCCGAACTCCCTGAGCTAATTTTGTGCCTCATCCATACGAGACCTATAACTTGTTTGGAACTTTTTTATTTGATTGTTTTTGGTTTTTTTAACCTCTGTACATTCTGTCNGCTCATGTGTTTCAGGGTTCAGCTGAAATAGAATAACGACAACATGCAGAGAGCTGCATGGCCACAGCACATTCCTCTGTCTGCTCTCATGTTTCTTCAAGAAGCCTCCCTGTGCACTGAAAATAGGTCACACAGCAAAAATGGTCAATTGGCTCCATCTGGTGGCTAAACTCACACAGACTACCCAAAGATTCAGTATGTCCACTAGATGGAGCTAAATGATCATTTTTGTTGGAGCAAAATGATCATTTTCACAGGGTGCAGAGTTTGATCGGCCTGAAAATTGGAAAAAAAGAAATGATTAAAAATCCATAAGACAAAGAGTTTATTCCTCTCAGTATGAGGGTGTGTCCAGGGATGGATCTTGACAGTTTGAATAAAATCTGAAGAAGATGAGGCTAAAAATCAGGGGCTTCTTGAGAGTCTGTGGTTCATGAAACCACTTCAGACTTTGACACTTCACAAGAGAAATATCATTCAAAACAGAAACTTGACCTCATTAACTGAGCTTGTTGAAGATGTTTTAGAAATTTCAAATAGAATATCAACATCAAATGGCTGCATGCTCACAGCACAGCCTCCTGCTGCTCTAAAAATGAGTGTCACAATGTCAGAACTGAAAGAAATCACACAGCAAAAATGGTCATTTGACTCCATCTAGTGGCCAAACTCACACAGACCACCTAAAAGTAAAGGCTGGCCACTAGATGGAGCCAAATGAACATTAATGCTGGAGCTAAATGATTATTTTTGCAGGGTGCAGAGTTTTATCAGCCTAAAACTTGGAAAAAATGAATTATTAAAAATCTTTAAGACATAGAGTTTTATCCTCTCAGTTTTAGGTTGTGTGATGGATCATGACAGTTTAAATGAAATTTGAAGGAGATTAGGCTAAAAATCAGGGAGTTATCAGGAGTCCTTGATTCATGAAGTCACTTCAGACTTTGACACTAAACTTGAGACACATCATTCAAAATAGGAACTTGACCTTATCTATGGTGCTTGTTGAAGATGTTTTCGATGTTCCTGTGCAATTGTTTTAAAAAAAAAGATCAAAGGGGGAGGAGCTAAGGGTCACAGCATGAAACACTTGATTTCCTGTTGCCAATAGGGGGTGCCTTACTTTGCGTGAATAAAACCCATATTGCTGGACTCAGGCTGTAACACTGAACATTTTTGTGTGATTTGGTCAGGATTAGACTTTGTACGAGAAAGTTATTAAGGTTTTTGTGTTTGTGAGAAAATGCTCGATTTTGGGTCGACTTTGACACAACACTGAAGACACATCATTCAAAATAGGAACTTGACCTTATAATTGGTGCTTGTTGAAGATGTTTTTGATGTTTCTGTGCAATTCTTTTAAAAAAAAAAGATCAAAGGGGGAGGAGCTATGGGTCACAGCATAAAACACTTGATTTCCTGTTGCCAATAGGGGGCGCCTTACTTTGCGTGAATAAAAGCAATATGGCTGCACTCAGGCTGGGACAGTGAACATGTGTGAGAGGTTTGGTCAGGATTAGACTTTGTACGAGAAAGTTATTAAGGTTTTTGTGGTTCTGAAAAATGGTCAACTTTTGGCGCCCCTAGTGGCCACGCCCATCAATATTATAACAATCCTTTGATAAAGTTTGATCATCAGTGGGTCTAGTATGCACCTGTCTGATTTGGAGATAATCGGAAAAAAACTGTAGGACAAATTCGAAAAAGTTTGTATCGTGCTAGCGCAAAAATTCTAACTTTGACGTAAAATTTCGGAACTTAAAATTATTGTTTTGCCTTAACATTTTACATTTTTGTGAAGGTCTTGGAGTGATAAAGGTGCCCAAAAAATTTCATACGAATCAATGCAAATTTTTCTTTGTTTCTTTGGTGCCCTCTGGTGGCCACGCCCCTGAAGATATTAACAATCTTTTGATAACTTTTAATCGTCACTGTGTGTAGTATACACATGAGAAATTTGAAGCTGATCTGACAAAAACCCTAGGACAAGTTCGTTCAAATACGTACCCTAAAAATCGTCCACTTCCGACTTTTGGGACAAATTTCCGAACTTGCTGTGCGAAATTCAGAGTTTGCCCAAGATCATTTTTTGAAGGTCGAGGCATTATTGAGGTAGCCAAAAAATTTCAGACTGCTAAGTCTAAGTAGGCGGCACGGCTACCATTTTAAGCTAATGCTAAATGCTAGCAAGATTGTAGCATTTTTTGAGTGGCAAAATAATAAATTTTTTGCAGTGGTCAGGGGGGGTAGGACATAGTGTGGCGCTCTTTTTTTCAAGGGAAAGGGGCAAAAATTGGGGTTAAAGTGTCGGAAGAAATAAATAATCCTTAAGGTTTCAAGAGGGCCTTCGCCCGCCTGCGGTCGCTCGGGGCCTAATAAACAACAATATGGTGGAATAACATCCATGCTAGGGTTGTTGCTTATTTTCCGGATGATGATAAAATAGATAGTGAGAAGAGAGATTTTCAGCTTCACTTCTGTATGTCCTAAAAGGAGCTCAATCTACTTTCTGACATTTTTTTAACTTTGCATTCGATCAGGGAGAAGATGGACCTCCTGGTTTACCTGGGGCATATGGTGCTGATGGACGTTCAGTAAGACACAACATCAAACAGTTTACTAAAGTTTCCCTTTATGATATGACTAGATGTTTTTAATTGTGTTGAATCAATGTTAAAGACGGTCCTTTTGGTTATTTTGGAAGATGTCTGAAATGTGCTTGTCTCTCCTTCACAGGGTCCACCAGGTCCTCGTGGACCTAAGGTAATAACAGAATTCTGTGCCACCTCACAGGCTAACTTATTTTCATGGTTTCATTGAAAGGATGAATCTGCAGATCCGCTCTGTGATTACTGCCTTTAAGAAGTTTATTAGCTCCAACCTGATGCATCAAATACAAGAAATAACATGACACAGCAGTAGCAGGGGTCCTCTCAGCCTCCCCGAACTCCCTGAGCTAATTTTGTGCCTCATCCATACGAGACCTATAACTTGTTTGGAACTTTTTTATTTGATTGTTTTTGGTTTTTTTAACCTCTGTACATTCTGTCTTACATCTTTTTATGTGCAACAAGCAATGAGCCCACTGCTGAACCAGATATAAGAAAGCAGAAATCACTTCTAGAGGGCAAAGTCTATCCACATGAATTCGACTCCTGGTTTCATAAACGGGAAGTGAGGTTTATGCAAATGTGCATAGAAGTAACCCTTAAGAAATTAAATATGTTCATTGTTATTCTGAGCACATGCATGTATGCTGAGTACACAGAAGCATAAAGATGAGTTATGAAGCCTCTGAAATACTGGGACTGTATTTCAGCTATAAAAATTTCTTTCTGAGTATAACATCTTACACTCTGTAAAGTTTAACCCTGAATTCCATTCACTTGACAACAAAAAACCTAAAACCCTTCCAATGAGGTTGGGATGTTGTGTAAAATGTAAATAAAAACAGAATACAATGATTTGCAAATCCTCTTCAACCTGTATTCAATTGAATGTACGACAAAGACACAATATTTAATGTTCAATCTGAAAAACTTTATTTTTTAATTTTTTTTATTTTTGCAAATATTTGCTCATTTTGAAAAGGATGCCTGCAACAAGTTTCCTCTGTTTTACAGGGTGAATCTAGGGTGTCACTGAACGCATCACCTGGGCCACCTGGACCACCTGGGAGGGATGGAAACCCGGTAACACCAAAACATTAAAATCATAATGCTATATCACGCTGGGCTGCACGGTGGCGCAGCGGGTAGCGCTCCAGCCTCACAGCAAGAAGGTTGCCAGTTTGATTCCTCGTTCGGGCATGGGTGGCCTTTCTGTGTGGAGTTTGCATGTTCTCCCCATGCATGTGTGGGTTTTCTCCGGGTACTCCGGCTTCCTCCCACAGACCAAAAACATGCCCACGTTAGGTTAATTGATTATTCTAAATTGCCCGCAGGTGTGAGTGTGTGCGTGAATGGTTGTTTGTTTCTATGTCAGCCCTGCGATTGACTGGCGACCAATCCAGGGTGTACCCCGCCTCTTGCCCAATGACAGCTGGGATAGGCTTCAGCCACACGCAACCCTGAATAGCAGGATAGACGGTTAAGAAAATGGATGGATATATCATGCTTTGGGCAAAATGTTCTGTCACAGTTCCAGAGCCACAGGCACAATAAGGAACATAAATAAGAGATTCTTCCCACATTTGGTTGAATTCACAGTAAAAGGAAATTTGTATTTCAGGGGAATCGAGGTGCCCGTGGATATGATGGGTCATCAGGCAATCCTGGGCCAAGAGGTCCTGATGTAAGATTTTGGTTTCCTAGCACAACCTAAATAATTAATTCTGAGAGAGTTGCTGTGTAATACTTGTTGTCTTTGCTCCTGAATAACAGGGGAGGTCTGGACACCAAGGGGCTTCTGGGTTTAAGGTAATCTTGAATTTATCTTCAGATTTTTGTATGAGTGTGTGAAACATTTTATTCAATACAGTGAGTTTGGGGGTATTTCATTTCTGCCAGCACGAGAGAGAAAAATCAGCTCTCCGGGGTGCTGTTTGTTTTGCCTGGTTGAAAACTCACAGTTAGCAGCTTTTGCACTGCCAAGGAAAGTGGTAACATAACCCAGCAGATCCTTCAGTGCAGCTATTGGTCTGCCTCACTGCCGCCTCTTTGGAGGAGCTGTATTTCAGAATGTAGTGTGCATATCTTCTCATAAAGTTCCCCCTTTGGATCATGTGAAACTCCTCTAAGCAGGTAAGAACTGTGGCAGAGGGATGTATTTAATCAGAGGAAGAACAAAACAGTGTCCAGTTTTCAGTGTGCGTTTACAAAAACAAGGATGATAAGAGTAGGGAACAGATTGCAACAAAAGTGGGAAAAAGCAGGATGTTTTGAGAGAAACCTGATTGTAAAAACAAACTACTATTTCTATCTCATCCCCCAGGGTCAAGAAGGCATAGGTGGTATTCCAGGACCTCGTGGGCCAAAGGTAGTTTCATTTTTTAAGACACAGACATAACATCAAAATAATGATTCAAAGCTGAGGAACTTTCAATTTTTGAAGGTGAAGTTGTAAATGTGAATCACTTTACTGATCTCTTCCTGCACATGCCAAAGTAGGATGCCAAAAAACTGTGTCATTGTGAAAATTTGATCTTGAAAATATTGATAAAGGCTGTCTCTGCACTGTGATCTGCTTGATCTACCACCACCCTCCTTTCACCTCCTTGGGAATATAAAACAAAAAATATAGAAATCATTACACTTGTTTCTTTAACTCTCGATTGTTAATGCAGAACATAAAGAGGTGTCAATATTAATTTCAGCCAGTCCAATATCCCTTAAAGGAGCCTTCATAAAACTTTGCCAGCATTGCACTGAGAGCGCATCGTTATACCTTTGTTCTCTTACCCATTAGCATTTGGTTACGGGACCTTTGGGGATCTTGTCTCTTTACTTTATCACAACATTCTCAATTTGTTTTCCCACAGGGCAGGCGAGGACCAGTAGGCCCACCAGGGCCACCGGGTCGGATCAAGGAGTTTTTATCTGAGAGTCGGTTGTTGAAGGTCCAGTAACAAACATGGTTGATTATCTGGGGTTATCTATTCCTGTTGTTCTAATAATGCAGCACTAATGTGCATTAAAGTAAATAGACCCAGCAATAATAATAATGTGGCATTGTTACCCCCTACGTCTTTGTATGTATCTTCCTTTGGGGTGTTGTGCAAAATGCATAGGCTGTCAGATTTATTGTGGTTATTCAGCTCTGGAGCTGTGTGTATATGAGCAAGAGTGAGACAGACACAATCAGTGCACAGGAGGGAACATATCTCACATCCTGTTTGGATTTTCACACCTCAGGATTAAACATGAGTCCAATGGTGAAACATTTCACAAGCTGTAAGTGCTCCCAAAATAGGTTTGCTGTCTGACTAGACTGCAGACTTTCACGCTTGTGCTCCACAGTCACTGTTTAAAACACTTGCTGGATAAAAATATGCTGATCTCCCTTCGTTGATAGAATACAGGAAGAAAAGAGAAAAATAACTTTGTTTATCAATCCCAGTAAAAGCTTATTTTAATTGTTATCAGTTCTTTAGAGTGAACTATGCCTTGCACAGAAATTGTATAGTTACCTGATGGATGCACAACATTGCAGATCACAAGATTATCAAAATACAGGCATCATGTGTGGTTTGTTTCATGTCAGGAAACAAACAACTCCTCTCTATTTGTGGACTATTTAAATTATAAGATCTCTAGTCTTCTTCAACTCTGCTTCTTCAAACGCTGCCATACGTAAGTGCAGGGACAACATTTTCAGATCCATCACAACCACAGCATCCGCCTGTAGTATCTGACTATAGATGGTTGAGAAACTTTACTCTGCAAATTCTGCTTGTGAAGAATGAAACCTGACCTTAAAGCCAAATGCAAACAAGTTCTGTTGCCGTACTACAGATGATTAAAACTCGAGTTGTCCAACTGAACTTCAGTTTATTTCCCATGCAGGGTGAAAGGGGAGACTTTGGAGAAAAAGGCTGCAAAGGTGAAACAGTAAGTCTCTTATTATGAAAGTTTACTTTCATTGCAGGAATATACAGTACATGGCATTGCATGTTACGCATTTTAGTTTCAAAACAATTTCAATCTTTAATCCTAAACATTGTTTTACATCCACATCACTGTTCATAAACTTCATCAACATTCATCTCTCTTTGTTTCAATCATCTCTCAGGGGGATCCTGGTTATAGCCAATACGGCAAAGGAGCAAAGGGTGACAAAGGACCAGAAGGTCCAGAAGTAAGATAATTAATGTGATTTATTCCACTTACATTCACCCATGACACTGCCATATGATGGTGCGTGTGTGGTGTTTGTGGTATTTATGCCACCAAACATAACTTATTTGACTAAAGCATCATATCTTTTCTCCGCAATGACCCAATGGTTCTTTACTTTTTAATGGTTTTGTTGCAGGACCTTTTGTTTGCTTAAGGGTCACAGCTCAGTTCTAAGGATGATCAGCAGAGGGCACCAATGCAACATCAGACTTAATGTGATCTGTCATTGGGCAGTGATAGCAAACAAAAGAGAGAAAAGACAAGAAACTATTATTTATTTGCCTTTCACTTGGCATGTCTTTAAGGAAAGACAAATAGTTGAATAGAGAGATAGTTAGAGTGTCAGTGTGAGAAATCTGCTTTCTCTGTTTCTAATTTATGTCCTCAATTTTGTATTGTGCACCTTTGAATAATCCCCCCCCCTTTTCAGTTTTAATAGCCTTGAGACTTATCTGCTTGCTTAATATAGACATTTTTCTCGCTACTGAAGCTTAGTGTTTGGGTTTTGATCCAACAAATCCCTTTATAACTTGCACATTTTCAGATTGATTGATATTGATGTATCTGTGTCAGCAGTCCTCCAAATATATCTGAGAAATTATCTGTATGTTTATCTTTACAGGGAAAGCTAGGGAAAGGTGGTGACCCAGGACAACCTGGATTTCAGGTACTGCATTGTGTTGAGTGTTATTATCTGCACGATGAGCTTTTGAATACAATACTGCTGTCTTTAGGGAAGACCAGGCAGCAGAGGGGATCCAGGATATCCAGGGACACCAGGAGTGATGGTCAGTGATCTGTCAGTGTCAGAAACACCACAGTCTTCTTGTGAATGTGTATATTATGTTCTGTTTCATCACTCTTTGATTGGACACTGTTTTACCCAGGGAGAAAAGGGAATCAGGGGCCCCCCTGGTCCACCTGGAGATGTAAGTCTTAATTTTTACTCCCTCAACTTTTTCGGAGTTTGTCGAATCTACTAAGCCAAAGTTGTGTTGTGATCCAATTTTAAAGCAATACTCTTAAGAAAATAATGTAAAGACTTCTGAATGCTTTCTGATGATTTGTTAACAGATATCTGGGCCTGTGGCTGAGCCTCTAAAGGGTTACCGCGGAGATCCTGGCCCTCCAGGCAGGCCCGGGCAACCTGGGCGTCAAGGTAGGTTAACATTACACTGCATAACAAGCAGGATGACAAAAAGTTGGAGGGCAGACAAAAGAGAAAACAAAATCCAGAGCAGAAGTTTTGATTCTTAAAGTATGTTGATGGAGAAATAACAGGAGTTACTTTTATTTTGCAGGTGTTGTGGGATTTCCTGGACCTGATGGACCTCCAGGTCTGCAGTAAAGACATAATAAACCATTTTATTTTAAATCTTAGAAATTAGCCCATATTTATAACCAACCTGAATTTGAATGTTAAGCTTTATTTAGGGTCTACATTCTGTTTCACCCAAATCCTGTCTTTACAGTCTGTTACTTTACATTTTATAGGTCAGATATCTGGGGGCCATGTCCCTGGGCCACAGGGTCCCCGTGGTTTTCCAGGCCCTAAAGGAGACCCTGGGGAGCCAGGGGGGTATAACACTGGGCTTCCAGGTGTTGCTGGAGATCCTGGTGCCCCAGGGCCACAGGGCGATCAAGGCCCGCCCGGACCTCCTGAAGACAGAAGTGTGTCATTGAATCATTTGTTATTTTTCAGTGCAGTTGTTCACTGTGAGACGAATGCCTTTAACTCCTTGTATTGATAAAACAATGTTTGTTTTTGTTTACATTTTTTTTTTTGCTTGTTTTAGTTTAGAGATCTTTATCCTGTAGACATCTTTGTGTCAAAGTAGGCTCATGGAGCTGATAGTCCCAGTATGGAATATCTTATCCTTCAAAGAGAGCTCTCAACCAAGCGCCACTAAAATGCTGAGAAATAAATATTTTTGCATGTTTTTACCTTAAAAACAAAAACAGATAAAATCTCAACTGTTGAGGCTGAAATCAAATTTCAAATTTTTCTAAGTAAAATCCATCATGACGGAATCCTTTTTTGAACAGTCATTCAATCCCCAAGTCTGTGCACGTTACATTAATACTAAACAAAGGGCTTTGTGTAAATGTTATAATATCAGACAGAATTGGTAGATTAATATACATTGTTTCTGCTTTTAGCTAACAGGGTCACCAAGGGCCACCCAGGAGTGAAGGGAATAATGGGACTGCCTGGAATTCCAGGATATGATGGGAGGTTTGGAATGAAAGGTGGGAAACTTGATATTTGTGAAAACGGTGCTGCTGTTTAATTTGTGTATATGGTTTGACATTTTTCATATCTGCACCATCACATTCATTGAACAGTTTCTGATGGAAAAATGTTCAGATAAGGATACAGCAGTAATGTAATTGATTTGGGATTCACAAAAATACTTTAATGGTTATCCACAGGAGAGAAAGGGGACCCTTGTCATGAATGTTTCTCATCAGGATCCCCTGGACCACCTGGGCCCAGAGGCCTTCCTGGCAGCCCTGGTACAAATACCTTCCTGCAACTTTACCCAAGAATTAAATTCAGTATCACATGCAATTCTTGTGTGTATGTAAATTTTTTAAACTGACTTATGTACATTCATATCACTCAGGTGCTAATCCAGGGCCAGGTGCTAAAGGTGATCCAGGATTCCCTGGACCAAGAGGCCCACCTGGATTACCAGTAAGTGAGCCTGTTTAGAATGTGTTGTTTTATTTCATTTATTTTTATTTTACCAAAACTTACAAAGTCCCCCTACATGAAGGGACCTACTGGTGGAATTGGATTTCCAGGCTCCCCTGGACAGAAGGGGGACTCGTCCTTTTACAGTGGCCCTGGGATCAAAGGCGAGATAGGAGATCCAGGACAGCCAGGCAGACCTGGTCCAGATGGCCTTCCTGGCTTTCCCGGTCTGCCTGGTCGCAAAGGGGATCAAGGGCCTCCAGGAGATTCAGTGAGACCAAGACCCTAGCATTTGTGCCATACACTTTTGTAATAAACCAACTTTTAAACTTTTCTTCCAGAGTGTTTCAACATGTTTTCTCTATGTGTAGTATCCCTACCAAGGGGCGGATGGAGACCCTGGCTACCCAGGTCCGCCAGGGCCTGCAGGCAGAACAGGACAACCTGGCGACCCTGGAGGAGTAGGGTACGGGCCTGTAGGATTTCCAGGGGATAAGGGAGATTTTGGGATGCCTGGGCTGCCAGGACAACCTGGGATTCCAGGTAGAGATTACTATTTACTGATACATAATTCGACAAAGGCATGGAGAATCAAAAAGCCTGATATTCACTAAAGTTCTCTCTCTCTCTCTTTCTCTCCTTTGTTTATTGTAGGCCAGAAAGGGGAGCCAAGTCACATACACATCAAAGGACTTCCTGGACCTCCTGGACTGAGAGGTTTACCTGGTGCACCTGGTCACCCAGGTATGTAAGGCTACATATAACATCAACAGATGTGTGACTGCGTATAACTAAGAAAACAGACGGGTGATTGAAGCAACTTAACCACAGGTACTGATGGAGTGCCAGGTTCTCTTGGAATACCAGGCTTTCCAGGAGAAAAAGGCAAAAGTGGTGATGTATCACACTCTGGATTACCTGGAAATCATGGCCCAAAAGGTAAATCAACAAAGTCATTCAAAATTACATTGTGTCTCTTTTATAACAGGGACAGGAATATCAAACCGCTTAAGAGTAATTTATGTATCATTCATGTTTTCTTGTGTGTCTGTGTGTTGTTCAGGTGACAAGGGGCAGCCAGGTCCTGTAGGCCTTCAAGCTAGGGGTCTTCCTGGTCCCCAAGGTCCATCAGGTCTTCCTGGTCCTCCGGGAATGATGGTCAGAAACATAAAAGTCTCACCATGTCACTTATCAAAAGTCAACGTTTCCTTGTTTTATTTTTATTTTTCACATGGACTGGTCTTTTTGGGCACACCCAGGCATGTGCTCAATTTCAAACCCTGTTCTATACTTCTGAGGGTCATTAGCAGGGATGAGCAGCAGCTATACTGCCACAGACAGCTCTCTCTAATTCCCAGTGTGCCCTGTAAAATAAAAAGTCATAAGAAACAAAAACCTGCAACACAATATCATTGTGCAGACATGCTGAAATATCTATTACAAAAATTATTATTTCCATCATACTCTGTATATTTATGGTTATCAGGGTGATGGTGGCCCTGGATACCCTGGACCCCGAGGTCCCCCAGGGCGGCCAGGGATGGATGGGGCTCAAGGGCCTACAGGAGATCCTGGCCCCCCTGGCAGACCTGGAAACCCAGGTGATGATGGCAAACCAGGAGTTGTTGGGGAAAAAGGTGAGACACTCATAAGAAAACGTGAATTTTCTGCCAAAAGTAATGGATTGTATGCATAGTTTTTAAGTTGGACTAACACACACCCACACACGCCCGCTTTGTATGCATAAATGCACAAGTTGTGTGCACTAATGCATACAAATTTGCACACAACTTGTGCATTTATGCATACAAAGCGGGCGTGTCTGCATTCAGCAGTTTTCTGTTTTATTTTATGCTGCAAACAGGGAGTAAAGGATCTGTAGGGCCCCCTGGACTGCGTGGCGACAAAGACTGCAAAGGGGACCCAGGACTGAAGGGACAACCAGGACCAGATGGTTATCCAGGACATCCAGGTCATTGCATATCAAAGTTTTAGGATGTCCTTTATTGTCATGTCCCAGGGGACAAGAAAAGCAGTGGGTGAACGATGAAAGAGGGTGAAATGTCAAATATTATCCTTACAACAATTTCACTCCATCTTGAAAATTCACAGAGGACTCAACAGTCCCCTCTAGTCTGCTCAGCCCCCCGCTGTTATTCATTTCAACCTCAATTCTCTTCCAGGACCTGCTGGCCTGCCTGGGAAGAAAGGAGATGCAGGTTTGCCGGGGTTTGGACGCCCTGGTGCTCCCGGTGATCCAGGTCTCATAGGGCCATCAGTGCCAGGTCCACATGGTCTACCCGGACAGAAGGGGGTTAAGGGACAATTCGGTCTGCCTGGTATACCAGGTAGTAGACTGAAGCTCTTACTGGCTAAAACAACACAATAATGATGATGATGATGATGATGAAGGGTTTTTCTCTGCACATAAGAGAAGAAAATGTATGTTTTCCAGCTTTTTCTGAATCTCAAAAGTATCTAGCTGGTGACTTCTGGATTCTTCTAGATGTTTTGTCCATACGTACAAAGTGCTGAGTACACTTAATGAAAAATCCTGGATCAACAATATTACAATGTGCAGATGATGACAGAACCCACAGTGAAAGAAAACATCTATTCAAAGTTTGCCTCTAACTGGTAAACTTGCATTTCTGAAGGACCAAGAGGAGATCCTGGACGAGATGGTGCACCAGGATATGGACTTGTTGGATTACCTGGAGCTCCAGGACCACCTGGTCAAATAGGTGAAAACACAATTACAAAAATGAAACTCTCACACGAGTTAACATGCATGAACTTTGACAGTTTCTACATTCCTGACGCTTTCTGATGGTTTTCAGTGAAGTTATAAACTGTTCATTATTCACACTTATCTCTGTTTTGTCCCTCTCCATCTCTGTATACAGGTGACCCTGGCTCAGATGGAACCAAAGGACAGCCAGGTGCCCCAGGCATGAAAGGGGAACCAGGTTACAGAGGTCCCCCAGGTCCCAAAGGTAGACAACAACCAGATTATCCTGGACCCCCTGGAGACCCTGGTGATCCAGGTGAGCATTAGGATGGACTTTCCCCCCCCACACACACAAAAAATAAAGCTCAACAACCTGGCATTTGTCTGAAATCTTAAACAATTTTGTCTTTAATGTGATGAAGGTCAACCTGGTCTACCTGGTCGTCCTGGAGACTCCGGAGGGATGGGACCACAAGGGCCTAGAGGCAGAGAGGGAGCACCAGGTGGTCTTGGACAAAAAGGTCTGAAATTTTGGTCAAGTTGAAAAATATTTACGTTATCATTTTAATTGAGTTTTTCAAAAATTTAAACCATGTTCCATGTATCTATTCATATCCAGGTCCTCCAGGTGATCCAGGTATTGATGGAATAGGTTCACCTGGAAGGCCGGGACCAGCAGGAGTCACAGGAGACCCAGGAATCAGAGGGCTATCTGGTGAGAACTACTGTTTACTATCAGGCGATGCACACTCAGCTAGCATTAAAAAAAAAAAAAAAGAGTTTTGAGCTTTAAGGTCTTTTTGAAAAAACTTTTGGTTTCATGTTTGCAGGCTCAAAAGGAATGAAAGGAGAGCAAGGATACCCTGGAGCACCAGGTCCCCAAGGTGCATCAGGTCCACCTGGTCCCAAAGGATTACATGGAGAGCCAAGCTACTACGGATCAGGGCAGCCCGGACCCCAGGGTCAAAAAGTAGTGATAACAATAGCTAAAAGTTTGAGACACTTGTTTAGAGTTGAGGCATAACCTTGGAGATCACTGACACACAAGCAGGCTTTGAATAAACAGTGTTCACTGTTTATAAACAAAGTTTTCTTCTCTATTGTTGGTCTCTACAGGGTGAACCAGGAGTAAGTAACACTTATTCTACAAAGGGTCAGAAAGGTGAACCTGGATTGTACGGACCCCCAGCTACATCAGGAGGTCAGGGAGCCAAAGGGAACCAGGGACCTGCGGGACAGCCTGGTAACAATCACATGTCACAGAAATAAAGCTATACATGGTTTGCTGTTCATTTTGTTCACACTATGTAAACATGTCCACCTACTGGTCTAGGTCCATCAGGCTATCAAGGGCCTAAAGGTACAGATGGACCTCCAGGGGGCAAAGGACCCCCAGGACCTCGTGGACCACCAGGTAGTCCTTTGTAATAGTCCTTTAAAAAGCTTACCTTTTCACCATTTCACTTTTATTACATTATGTTCTTGGTCTTAAGTTTCACCCGAGCTTTAATTTTGAAATATCTATTAACCTCAGGTAACCCAGGTGGACCAGGTGTTGGTGGTTATGTAGGTCCAAAGGGTGACCAGGGCCAAGATGGGATCCCTGGACCACCAGGACAAAAGGGAGAGACTTGTAAGAAGAATCCTCCTTGAAAGTTTCAGCTTTTTGAGCTCATGGACAAAGTGTCTGGGAAAAAAACCATAATGTATGATGTTGTACATCTAAGTTCATGGATAAAGACAAAACTCATCCATTCGTATTCTCTTCAGACATAACAGGAGGGACACCTGGCAAGCGTGGCATGACAGGTCCACAAGGTGAGTCTCAGGTACACATTATTTGTTTGGTGATCTTAACAAACTTAACTGAGTTATTGACAGGGAAAATTAAAAAAAAACAAGTTTCTCTTTTGTTGATAGCTGTTTAAGTCTGTGTCGCTCTTCTGTAGGTCCCCCAGGAGACACAGGACCCCCTGGTATACCCAGTCCATCACCAGCTGGGCCAACAGGAGACCGAGGATATCCAGGTTCACCCGGGGGCTTGGGTCCAAGAGGACCACCAGGAAGAGAGGGTCCTTGCATTCCTGGGACAAAAGGAAGCCCTGGCTATCCTGGCACACCTGGTAGTCCAGGTGAGGATGTTCTCAAGATGGTGCCATTACTGATGGACTGGACTCACAAGACTCACATACCCCTTTTAAAAGTGAACCTCGACCAGATCACAGACTAATGACCCATTACAGATACATAGGACATATAGAACACAATTTTAGTGTCGTTTGTGTAGCAGGTAAACAATCCATGTCTATGCTTCATTATGTGCAGGCTTTCCTGGCCCCCCTGGTCCTCCAGGGCTCACAGTGGCTGGACTGAAAGGAGAAAAAGGGGACCCTGGTGGTACAGGAAGCCCTGGCTATGGTGGAGCACCAGGAGATCTAGGCCCTCACGGACCCCCTGTAAGTAAATTACTCCCCTTGGTAATCTTCTTGGAAGTAAAGAACTCAAAAAGAGGGTTGAGACTTATTTCCAACTTTCAGCATTTAAATCTTTTGATTCTACACTGAAGTGTGACTTTCTCTCCATGTAGAGGTTTTAGAAAGTTGAATGATGCATGATTTAGTTGAAGAGATTCACCAAGAATAAAAAAAAATATTCGACAACACAAGAACATCTGATGCTGAGTTTTTAAAAGTCACTGCAGTTCTTCAAGTCTAATCTTGGATCTTACTTTCCCCCACCTTTGCATTCCCAGGGAGTAGCTGGCAGACCTGGAGGCCCGGGACCAAGAGGTGATCCTGGTCCTCATGGATTTCAAGGCCCCCCTGGTAATCTATCATTTCAACTTTAGCCGATAGATGAAGAATTCTCTTTGACTTTCCCCAGACAAAGGCAGATGTGTCACCACAGAAGAGTAATAGTCCTGGATTGATTTATGTTCCAGCAACTGAGGTGAAAACAAATAGGTCGCAGAATAAAAAAAGAGACACAGAGATGTATGAGGATTGATTTTACTTTTCTTCTTTGATCCCTGATAAGGTGTGAGTTTTGAATGTGATGAAAAAAAAAGCAAATTTCTTTTCAATTTGTTTATTACTTTTGTGTTAAAGGTGAAGCAGGAGAGCCTGGGTACCTCCCAGGCCCACCGGGTCCACCAGGGGTGAAAGGTTTCCCTGGACGACCTGGTACGACAAAAATCCTTCTCACAGCAACCAGACTAATGAGCCTAAAATAGTCCAAAATGTAATCTTTATCCTGCTATACCCTACTTTAGATATACTCCAGGCAGCATCTGTCTAATCTTTCTTGTTTGACCCTCAAAGGCTTCAAAGGTGAGCCCAGATTTCGGAGAGTGATACCTGAGCCAGGAGATACTGGCCCCCCTGGTCCACCTGGAAAAAGAGGAGCCTCAGGGATCACTGGACCAGCTGGACCACCAGGCCAACCAGGTCCAAATCAGAATAATGTGGTGTTCATTTTTTGTTTCTTTGTTTGCAGGAAAAAGATCATTTTGTGCATGTTTGTTGAAACCACATAATGAGAACTGGTAACTGTTGAGTGGTATGTTTGAAAATTATGTTACTCTTATCGAGCACATTTTCTGAGCACCTAATGACACAGAAACTTTGTTCAACAGGCCAGCCAGGCGTTAAAGGACGGCGTGGTGGCAGCCCAGCTGGCCCACCAGGATTTACAGGCCATAAAGGGGACAGAGGAAGGGCAGGCCCACCAGGTGTGTGCAGGTCACTGTTTGTGTGTGAGTGTGAATGCGAGTGTACACATGTGATGATGACTAAAGGCATTTCCTTCATTGTCTTTTCTATGGGTTCTTTGAATGAGATGGCTAATGTTATAGTGAAAAGTCACAAAAATAGGCTGATCTATTAAAAGCAGAATTACAGGTCTGGGTTGTGTTGAACTGTACACATGAACTTGTCAGAATCAGTTTTCTCCTTTATTTATAATGTGCTTCCTCAAAAGGTTTGGAAGGACCGCCCGGAAACTCAGGCCGCAAGGGTCCTCGAGGGTTGCCAGGCAGAGCTGCTTTTGGCTATACTGACATTTTACTGATCGCGAGACACAGTCAGACTACACAGGTACCCGACTGTCCTCATGGCAGCACCCTCATCTACTCTGGTTACTCTTTCCTCTTCATCAACGGCAATGAGAGAGCTCACGGTCAGGACCTTGGTACGAGCATAAAATTATAGTCGGGAGATTCTGAACCTTAGAATCAAATGTGTTTCCTAGACACATTTCTGACAATGCTCCTTTGTCTCCCAGGTACATCAGGAAGTTGTCTACCTCGGTTCTCCACCATGCCTTTCATGTTCTGTGACACAGAAACAAACTGCCGCTATGCCTCTCGTAACGACTACTCCTACTGGCTGTCCACTGATACGCCTCTACCTGCCAATATGGTTTCCATTGAAGGGGACAGACTGGCCTCATACATCAGCAGGTGGAGAAGTTCAAATAGATATTCAGAATCTGTCATTTATCATTACATATAGTTTTGACCTTGAGCCAGTGTACAGTTTTTAGATCAAATACCTGAATCCATGATTTTCACTAAATTTTAAAACAAGGTATTGACCAACGTGGATTTCTCAGGGGTTGTTTCCAATTTCGTCATTTTTTTCTATTACCCTTAGCTGCTGATCGATACAAGCAACCAATTTTCTTGGGACAGTATTTCGGGCCAATACTGCTTTTGCCCGCTCATTTTACATCATAAAAATTAAACATTGCCAACAAATATTATGGGTCTCAATTTGACACTTAGAACATTTAATGAACTATAATTACTAGGAGAACAACATGGGAAAGAGAGGTAGAATATTTTGTACACTTCTACTTCAGTTGCTTCACTCTGCAGTCTGCAAGAAGGTGAGGAACAGGGCATGATCTGCATGTGGACTATCATGTCTCCTAGCAACACAGAGCTGCCTGTGGTTGCCTGTCTGTAAATCATGCTGGGGAAAAAATGTACAGGCAAACTCACCCACCAATCGACTGATGCTGATACAAGTGAAAAAACACAAAAATCAGCCTAATGTGCCAGCCAATATATCGATCTATCCTCCGTTAAAACCACTTCCATCCTTCAAAAACAAACAGTTCTGTTCATGGGATGCCTCCTCTACCAGCTCAGCTACTAGTACCCCAAGAGGCCACTTTTATAAAACCACTACCTCCCCAATGTCTTTTATCACTGCTGTAAGTCCAACTGTTTCTATCCTTCATCCACTAACCAACAAAAGCACTCAACCTCATTCAATACCATTTAAATAATGGACTGTAGGTCTGGTTGGTTGTTTGACTCCAGCCCCGCCCCTTTTGTTGCATGTCTTCTTCAGCCACTTCTCCCCCACACGTCCTGTATTTTTTCCATCTGTCCTATCCAATAAAAGTGAAAAACACTGACGAACCAGTCTGAAGCCAGTGTTTTCAAACAGCCATCATACCTGTCAGAACACAAAACTCATTGGCTGGTATTAGAGTTTGATTGATGTTGTGCTGGTCTGAAAGTAAAGCAGGTTAATTTTTGCCAGAGCTTCTTAATCAAGAACCAAATCTGAACTGGCTGACAAAGCTCAGTGTCAGGTACAGCTCTTGTTTTTCAAAGAATTCCATAATAACATAATATTCTGATATTATATTGAGAAGATTTGTCAACCACAATTCCTTATTTTTATTGTGTATTAATATAAGTGACTGTGTGTATGTGCTGTGTAGGTGCTCAGTGTGTGAAATCACCTCCAATGTCATAGCCGTGCACAGCCAGACAACTCGGGTGCCTGAGTGCCCCCGAGGATGGGAAGGCCTGTGGGTGGGATACTCATTTGTCATGGTAAAGGAATCGTTTTTTCCCTCCTTGAAGTTTTGAACGGTCTATAAGCTGTTCTCCATATAATTGTCTTTCTGTGACCTTCATCTACTTTAGCAAACAGGTGCTGGAGCTGAGGGCTCCTCCCAGCCCTTGGTGTCTCCCGGCTCATGTCTGGAAAGTTTCCGCCAAGTGCCCTTCATCGAGTGTCACGGCCGGGGAACGTGTAACTACTACCCAGATTCATATAGCTACTGGCTGGCCTCTGTAGATCCGAACAACATGTTCAGGTAACACTTGTGGTGACATTTTATACAGCTTCAACCATGTCATTGTCAAGGTTTTCTAGATAATTCTAGGTGTGTGATGTGATGATGAAAAAGTTATTTCAAAGGATTTTCCAAACTCTTTCCAGACCACAATTATTTTCACTTTCAGAACGTTCATGTTTGTGTGCAATTGGTGATTGACTTGTAAAAAGAAAATTTGCAGAGTAATTATTACAGCATAAATCCAGAACTTTAGGATTTAAAACTCCATTCCATCTTTTGAAGGATTAGTTTGGGGGCATTTTTTGACTGTATTAAAAAGTAACAGCTGCTAATGGACAGGAAAGTAAGAGGAGAGAGAGTCTGGCACACAGCAAAGGGCCGGGGATGGAATTGAATTCAGTGGTGCGATAAGAGCTCAGGCTTAAATGGTTTGTGCTCTACCAGGTGATCTACCCGAGCACCCCTATAATTACATTTCTAACAGGTTGGTTGTGTGTGTATGTGTGTGTGTGTGCATGTCTATCTGTTTGTGTGTGTGTTTGTGTGTGTGTCATTGTCTCCTTCAGTAAACCTGTTCCTCGGACAGTAAAAGGACCTACACTACGCAGTATAATCAGCCGATGCAGAGTCTGCAGGAAACCGTTGTATCATAGTAGTGGTCGTGGGGACACTTTTTAAATCTAAGTTTTGTCTTTTGTTGATCTGATCTGAAGTGTAAGTAATGATAGATACGAGATGAATTGTTTTTCTTTTGTGTAGTGCTCATATCATCAAATGAATGGATATTAATTTGTCGAACATCTATGTTTGTGGGTCTGATAATAATGTGATAAAAATACTGATAATACCAAATATATTTATGTTTACATAAATATATAAAAATGATCTTCTCTGAAATTAATAGAAACTATGGTAGACAATTATCTATCTGTATCTAGGCTGTGGTGTAAAAAAAAATACTTAACAAGAAAAGTGCATTTCCTTGCAGCAGATGTGTTGAAATGCTGAAGCTGAGGGCAGAAAGCAGTGCAACAAAGAGCTAAAAGTGAAACATGTCATTCTAATCAATCATTCTAAAAAGAGTGAAGAAAAATAGCCATTAATAGCTATAATAGCAGACAAAGAATCATTTAAGACTCCATCCAATTTTTTTCGAAGACATTTTTGCTATCAGGGTTACAAATACCAAAAGGAGAGCTACAAAAATGGCCTTGATTTTTAACAATTTATAAATCAATAACCCTCCCTCAATTACCCACATTGCTGCTGTTGTTATATGTGACTAGAGATAACAAAGGTCCTGATGTGTGCAGCATCTCACCATGCTACATAGAACTAACAAACCCATCAAATCAGTGTGGTTGTCTTTGTTCCAAGTGAACTCAGTGGATGGATGCAGTGAGCCAATGTCATGAATGGTATGAGGTCACAACTGATGTCATATATAACTATGATGTGAGTCTGCACATAATGACATTCAAAGAGACTTGTGTTTTCTTTGGAATAGCGTAGCTACTGTTTTCTAACACAAACGTTGAGTAATTTGTGCCTTGACTCTGAAAGCATCTCTTTGAACCACAGCATGTTAAATGGAGCATGGGAATTATTGCATCGGATGACTCATACACCCTGCAACTTTTTCCTCTCGGTTCGAAATGAACTGATGGGAAGCAAATCATTTCCTCTCTCAGTGGTTTGGAGACTTGAGAATTTATATTTTTAGGTCGAAATATTTTTGTACATTTTACATGTAAATCCTTTTTTATTGGTCTATTGATTTGGGAGAAATATATTTGCCGAAAATGAGGTAAATATTATTTTCTGCACACTGCTCTAACGTTCTTCCAAAAGTTTAAATAAAGCAATCATGAAAAGCAACTGTAATCACAATTTCCATGAAGAATGGCCTCATCTTTCTTCATTTCAATATCTTATTTCTCTTTACTACTCACTCTGAAACCTCTGTGCACAGCAATCTGCCCCATAGGGACAGTCATTCAAGTTCACTCATCCAAATCTGTCACTGTGATCAATAGATGGATGTAGCCCTCCCTCCCTCCTCTACACACATAACAAGATGCAAAAAGGCACAATAATGCCCTGGAACAACTCGCGTTCAAAATACTTTTGCTTTTTGGCACGCAGATGTTCCAAGATATTGATTGCTCAGAGTCAGAAATAACAAACAGCTTCAAATGCTTATGTAAGAAAGTCAGCTCCTACAAGTAACAGCTGAAGAAAAGATTAACTCGCGTGTGAATCAACATTCATCAGATTCATCTTCTAATTAATTCCTGACATTAGTGGGAAGACACAGGGACTCTCTTGGGCTCTTCAAAAACATATTTTTCCATTAAATATCAAGCAGTAACTCCTTTAAATGCCACCTTGAATTAAGTCGTTCTAACATGTCCTGGTTACAGACACTTGTCAGTATGTATGGAAACAGTGGAGCTGTAAAGTGCTCTCTGTAGCCTTCTTAAAAGGATTATTCTCCTCCTGACAGCACACTTACTAATTGTTTAGGCAGCTATATCAAGCTTCTACACCTCTCTAACTGAGTTAAAATGGCGGTTTGTTGAGAGGTTGATGCAACTCAAGGTCGTACAAGAGAAGGACACGTCCTGAGGGTTTTGCCCGTACATTTCTTGTGTAGACGACAAAGACATCTGTTTATTCTTTTGCGGGTGGACCTCATTTTTTGAATCCCGCAGTGTCAGACTGATATATTGAAAAAATGTGTATAGAAATACATCAGAATTCACTTTGCTGAAGACTTTACACTTGTAATAGAAGAAGAAGAGATGAAGGAAATGTGGGTCACATTTGAATTGCCTTTTTCCCTTGAATGTCTTTAAGGCAAATTTTTCTCCCCCTTATCTGAATAAACATAAGGTCCATCCGGGGAACCTTTCTACATTAAAAGAGGATCATCTCTATCAAAGGTTGACTTAATTTTCATTCCCTGCTGAGTAGTTTCATATTTGCTGCATGTACCATTACAAAATCATTAAAACCAGTGACAAATACACCTTCATTCAGATGCAGTAGGACTGTTAAGTGAAACAGAGCAGAAATCTCATTAAAGAGATGCCCAGAACAAAATCAGGAGGGTGTAACAAATGATAAATTGACCTTTATGGCCTGTGGATACCCTGGTGTCTCTGTACTGCCTGGGGATGAAACTTTATGGCACAGCAGGGTTAATGAAATCATTGTTTCCCTCATGTCAGCGTCATTAATGTTTTACTTTGCATCAGCACACATCATGCTCTGCTGAAAAAGGATTTGTTGTCGGATGAAGAGGTAAGAGGGATTCTTCACATTTTTAAGGTACACTAAAGATAGCAACAGGATGACCTTCATTTATACAACCAGATTACAGGGTGATTATGTTAATTATGACACCAGGAGAGACCGGTATGGGGTAAATGTCCTTATTTGGACCTTCTGTCTCATTCTAAATGACTGTTGTAAATTACACAGTCCATGCCTGGGTGCACTGATGGGACCAACGCAAAGTTCAGGATGGTCTTTATGCAAATTACCTGCACACTTCTCCTCCCTTTTTTTGGGCTCAGGTGCCACTTTAAAAGCAGATGTCTCACCAAGCTGTACATTTAAGGTGAACAGCGGATGCTGTGCAGTTACACCAAGAATATTTTTCTGGAAAAGAAGCAAACGTGTAAGCTTTCTCGAAACATTATGGCACACACTCTTTGCATTTTGACGCTCTTGTGTTTTACACTATGTGCCGTGGCAAGTGCAGTCCAAGAGCAGGAGTTAGACATCCAGCTGCAGCAGGATTTATTTTCACCATTCAACAAATTACAGGAAGAGGTAAGATATCTTGAATTTGTCTGATATGTTTACTAATGCTGTGTCTTTTTTCAGAAAAAAAAATGAACTACATGTTTTTTACATGAACTATTGAAGCACAGCCTTAAGCTTTTCAATGTGCTGCATGCATGCACACATTTTATTGATCTTGATTTGCTACAACTGAATTCTTATTTTCTGTGACTCATTCTGAATGCTCCACAAGCTACCCTCCTCATGTTTGTCATTTTATTATCATCACAGTTGAACTGCTGTGAAATTGAGGATAAAAGATTAAGAATACAACTTTGACAACTAATCAGGGGCAAAATTTCTGCAATATAAAATAATACAAAATAGTTTCCCAACTTTTTCCTGTCAAGACTCAGCAAAAAAAAGAAAAAACATGAATGGCAAAAAAGAAACTGATTTTCTCACTCTGTTACTGTTTCTCTCCATAGAAATCAATAAAGAAGCAGAGCTTGGTGGACTTGATTTTCAAACTCTCCAGGTTCCTCCAAGGCCCTTCCGATACAGACAAACCAGAGAAGCTGAGACGTGGGCTGAGTGGTGAACTGTCAGCACAGACCCGACGACCTAGTTGCAAATTCTTCTTCTGGAAAACTCTGACTGCCTGCTAGCATTGTTTGAGCAAAACATGTAAAAAATAAAATCCCTGCCCTGGAATTGAACCATTCTTGAATGTTCAAAATTGTGCAAACATTGTTGAAAACATTTTTTTTGTGAATCACTTCACTTTCATCAGATCTACAACAATAATGATTCAGGGGGGAAGGACACTGTCAGAGAAGTAAGACAATGAGGGAGGGTTTTTTTTTTTTTGGCATGCTTTCAAATCTCATAGCAAGACTTGGAAATGTTTGAAACACAATTGAATTGACTAGAATTCAACATGAAAGTTACGAAACACAAACTCATTGAATTCCTACAGATCTTGGATACACTGCAAAAACTGAAATCTAAGCAAGTCATTACATCTCATTTCCAGTAAAAATTGTCATATTATTCTCAATATAAGCTCCATTTCGCTGACAAGTCCAGAAAATGTCTTATTTCAAGTAATTTAAAGACAAAAATGAGGTCTGAAAGGCAGATTTTCTTTACTCGTTACAAGCAATTCATACCTTATTTTTGTCTTTAATAACTTGAAATAAGACATTTTCTAGACTTGTCTCATATCAACAATAGTACGACAATTAAAAAAAAGATATAATAAGGTGCTTTGATTCCAGTTTTTTTAGCGTAGCAGTGGATGAAGATACAATGTAGTTGATCCTAGTTGATCTCTAACACTAATTTGACATACTGCCTCAGTGCTAGCTTAACAATTAATCATGTACACACTAATTTTTTTCATCCTGTAGTTTTGTGTCATCACAGCATATTGGCCATATCTCAGTCTGGTTATGTCACCAAATTTCAAGTGTGTTTTCAGGCCCGTTGCTTTTAGCCTCCTCCTCCTTTCTCAAACTATGTTTCATCCTCTCTTTCCCTCCTGCATTATTTACTTTTCACCTGACAGTATGGAGGAGGTATACACAATGAAGTGGGCCTTGAATATTTAATGATTGGTAAATGAACAGTAACAGTGCAGCCAAACCCTCCTTATCCTGCCTGTCAGAGAGATGTGGATAAAAGAGCCAAAGAGAGCCAAGCAACTCTGCAGGAGTCTTTGAAGGCCAGCTGTGCTCCACTGGCCTGTAGAAAGCAGAGAGTGTTGCATTTGATTATGCTTTTGATTTATTTTGAATCAATCAAGCCCCCCAACATTCATCCATTAAACACATCAAAGTCTCTCCCTCTGTATCCTCTTTGCCACATTACTTCATTCCAGCAGAGGAGGCTGTTCTTCTCTTTGTTAAATCCAGATAGACTTTGAATGTAATTAATGTCTGCAGTGTGTTTGATGTTTCCCACCCATCTTCACGGTGGACCAGAAAAGCAATAAACCAACAGCTTAACAAGACAGTTTTGCATCTTCTCTTTTGTAGACCTTGAAGTGTTGAACCAATGACCGAAGCTTATTTTATCCCTCATTCATGGTAATTTTGGGATGCAGTCTGCAAAGATACATTGATCTGTGATGGTGTGTGTTGCTGTTGCATATTCCCTGACACACGCCTGTGTGTGCTGCTGTGCATGAAAATATGCCTTGTTCTAGCACAATTTATTGCACTGATGAGCATGTATTATGGTATGCATAGAAGCATCTCTGTTAAAAAATGCATTCATCTCCATTATGTATGTATTATGCATGGAGAACTGTGAAGTTAAATTTGTGTAAATTCCATGAATCCATTAACTGTAAACAAGTAAAGAACACTGTGTAACATAATGAAATGAAAAGATGAAGGCTAGATATAGTGTATAGAAAAGGCGAGGTTTAGAAGTAACGTATCAAATGTGATAGAGAGCTGTAGAGGGAATAAAGATTAGGAAAGTGAGAATGTAGAAGAAGGGAGGGAAAGAGAGGTGTAAAGAGGCTGAGCAGGGGGATGAGAGAGAAAATTATTAAAGTAGCACTGTTGGAGCGTAACTGCAGTCAAAGCTTGGCTTAGTATCTTTTCTGTCCCTGGGCTATTGGGATTCAACAGAACATATTCCCGCTGTAACAGGAACCACTGCCAGCACATTAACATGCTCAAACTGCAGAGTGTCTTCAGTCAAGTGAGAGAGTGTGAGAGTAACAAATACATAGTGTGTGGGTGGGTGTGTGGGCGGGCAGCTGGGTGAGTGGGATTGCAGTGTGTGTGGGTTCATGAGCATGAACTTTCATGTGTCTCATCAGCGAGTGTGTTTGCTCGCAGCTTTCCTCACTGTGCTCATCTGGAGACAAGAGATGCCAAATAACTGAGAAAAAGAGAAAGAGAGAAGGTGAAAAAGATCTTTTTTTAGTATTACAGTACAAGTTTTTCCAGAGTACTGCAAAAGTAGACTCTTAAATCAGCAGAAGTCATTTCATTCAAACATCTATAATCACTCCCAAGTACATCTCCCTCTTCCCCCCTCCTGGTTTCTACCGGAAATAAACACATTGCAACCAATCATCCAATACTTTTGCCAACTCTGAGAGCTTGATTTAGATGTAGAAGACGTACATAAAAACACTAAGCCAGCTACATCAAAAGGAGCAACGTCGGGCCTTAATTGAACAGAGACCAATTATTTTTAATGAGAAGAACGAAACGCCCCAGTTCTGAGCAGGAGTTCCCTCATTCTCTCTGAGGAAGGACCCGAAAAAGAGAAACAAGCTGTGTCCCTGTGGTACGGTCCTGCATCACAACAACAGGATGCAAAGAGGTAGACAGAGCGTGAGGGGGAAGGCCTGGGATAAAAGGTTGAGAGATTCTTTGCTATGTGGGCTCATAAGTCTACAAAAGACAACATTTACAGGTCTGTGTACAGTTACAGAACGCGCCATAAACACACTGCTGTGTTATTGACCCAGCTAAGTGCAGACCATAAATCAGAAAGCCTTCATTAGCTTTATCTATATTAAAACTGGACATTTATTACCAACATTATGATAGCCTGTACGACTTGACAACTCCCACTGTACAGAGATACATGTGACATAATCCTGGCAAAGGGAGTTTTGAATGCAGAGATGTTGTAAACTGTCCCAGCTGTGACCTTTAAAACGTAATGAAAACCGTTCAGTGTCCAAACACAAATCTGCCACATTTTAAAACAGGTGGTTGTTGAAAAAGATTCGTAGAGAGTGGGGACTTTGTGTTACCATGGGATGGATTTTCTTTAGAGAAAAACACAGGATGGCATTATGAATTCGTCCTGCTCTCAAACCACCACCTGTTTTCTCAGTTGAATGATGATTTCAGGGATTAAAGTACCAAACTGATTTATGCATGATTCACATTTTTTCACAGTTTTTATAGAAAAAATGCTAGCCTAATCTATTTTAAGTCTTGAATCTTAATAAGGCGAGAGATAGCTCATGTATTAACTAAGTATCATGACTTGTTGATTGCAATAAGTATCTGCAATCTTATATTTTCATCTTCTAAATCTGTGAGCAAGCAGTTTGACCAAATTACAGGTTAGAAGCAAGAGTATCAATTTGAAAGCCGCAATTTTCTCGTCCTTGTCTGACAAATACATTTTGCACAGTGCACAGAATTTAATTCCTTCTGCTGCCAACTTACTGTCATAATCTAATCACCAATTGTATTTGCCTACAACAAATCCAACTTTTACTTAAAACTTTAACTTTTTGAGGTGCATTCCCTTCTCTCCCAATCTCTGTTTTATCACTTATTATCAGTTATGCGAACATCTTGGTTAAGTAAACTTAATATATCTTTGTGTGAAATTTTATATAGGATACTATGACCACTTAAGTGCATCTATATTCTAGGACTGAATGTAACACAGCCACTTGAATCCAAGGTTGCTTCTACCATACAAGAGGGAGAGGGGGAGAGAGAGAGAGAAAGAGAGAGAGAGAGAGAGAGAGAGAGAGAGGAAGGGGGAGAACAGGTGTGCGTGTGACTAGTCTCAAGGACAGGGGAAAAGAGCCAGGTGGAGTGGCCTTCACACTGTTCACAGTCCTTGCTCTCCCCCATGTTTCTGCTGATGCTGAAAGTCAATTTCATGTGTTAGTGCAGTTAACAGTCTGCATATTGATTGAGATGAATGTGATCATTTTTGCTCAAGGTTTATTGGTAACAAACATTCAGATAGCAGGAAAATCCACTGCGTGTTTTATTGTGATAAATTATGTTAAAAAAAACCCAGCGGGCAAAATTTCAGACTTAAAGTAGATTTGTTTTTTTCTCCAATCACTGCTATAAAGCTAAATTTCTGTATGGCTGAAGGCATCTTGGTTTCTTTGGAGCTAGAAACAGCAGTATTTGGATATGTAGCTACCGGGTTTCCATCATGGTGGACAGGTAGAAGCCCAAAATCTGACCCTGCATTATTATCAGTTCATTTTAAAAGAGACTGTAGCTTTCAAAGTCAACATCCTCAGTGTGTTGTTAAGTTGCAAGGCGTGGACATTTTGGGCCAGACAGACAGACTTAATTAAAGGTCTTCAAAATATTTCCCCACCCACTTGGTTATCTACTTACTGCTATTTCTGTACCTGACACTTTAAATCTTCTGAACAGGTCAGCCCAGCTGAATATTGCCGAATGTGTCCAACTGCCTGAGGTCAATAAGCAAGCCCATTTAATGCATGTTTCCCTACAATATGAGACATATTAACAGTGACAGCTGACTGCTCTTATTTACGTACCAGAAAAGCTCAGGAATACAGCACACTCACAGCATGCTGGGATTGTGGATTTTGAACCAAAAGCTCTGGCCAGATTCAAAGAACTGGTCCTCTCAACCCTACTTCAAACTGTGTTATCTTTTAGGGGAAGTGAAAAAAGCCCAATTTTGCTCTGCCACAAATAAATAAATGTATAGGAAACACTGAATAACCTATAAAAAGGCAGTCAAAGAGCAATCAGACAAAGACTTCCTCTTGGTATAAATGTAACGGTCAAACATAACTAACCATAACCAGAGCTTCAGTGAACAGTTACATTCATACTGAGAGTAGCAACTAATAACGAGAATGTTACATTTGATCGACTACGTAGTGTTACGCACTCTTATGAGAAGATTAACCCCTCAAAAATCTAATGTGGGAAAAGAAGTAGTGTCTTCCAAGCCAGCATGTCAAAAAGAGTCTCAAGCTACTGTTTTCGGGTAAAACTGTGAAGCATAGCTAACATCGTAGTGAGCAATTTATCATGATGGAGTTAGCTTTGAGCTGATGGTACTACAGATGACCAGCTGTACCACAAAGTGAAATTTTAAAAAATGTTATGAGTAGTTAGCAATTTGTTTTTGTCTTGAAGTCGAGTGTAAAAACTTTAATCTTGGCCTCTTTATGAAGAAACTATGGAAATTCTATGTGCCTGGCTCATGAGCATCACATTTCCATAGCATCGGTGGAAAAATGTAAATACTAGAATGAAAGCATCCACGGCGAAATTGTGTTCAAATCTCTGTTTCACCTAGACTTGGATTATGCGTTCTGTCATACATCAAAATGAGAGAAATGAGATGCATGACTGTAAGATGCTAGCATCTGTTTGGTGAGCTTGTTGGCATGTAAATGGCTGTGGTTGAAATGGCATAAATTAGAAATGTGATTGTTTCTGTCAGGGTGCGAGACAGTGTTTGTTGGTCTTAAATAGATAGTTGGCTTTGCAACCAAATACTTGCAATACAGTGAGTCTTTGCTTCTTGATATTACTGATATCAGTATGTTAAACTGTGATGAAGGTTTTTAGTATTGTTATTGATTTAATTTGTGGCAGCTGTTGTGTACCAAACCATAACTGGGCTTTCATTAAGTCAATCTTGAACATGTTCCCTTAAATCCTGGATTTCAGGCATCTGTACAAACACCCTCTTCTCTGGCACAATGTGTAATATCTCTTGTACAAACTTTGCATGCATGGTGGATGGCTTGGATGCAAGACTGTTCAGTTCAGGTGACGTCTTCAGGGGCACACCCTCAAAAAACAAGCAAACACATTTTTCAATGGAGAGGATCCTTTTCACATCTCCCCCTTCTTTCTTCTCTGTGAGAACTTATTGATTTTTCACCCCAGGTTGGAGCAGTAACAGTACCCGAAGGCAAAACAATAAAACAGAAAAATAGGGAACAAACTACCCTCCCTTCCTCCGGCTCTGTTGTTCTCTGTACTGCAGCCATCAGGAGAAAAGACAAGCCACGTCCTGGAAGTCAAGGGAGCCTTCATCATCCTCCTCCTCCTCATTCTCCTTGCAGACTGCACGGAAGGTCTGTTTCCATGACAACGGGAGAATTAAGGGCGAAGGAGTGCCATCCTAAAATGACACATCGGATTTAGGGGCTAGTGTGAAGATAAATCATCCCTGGTGAATTGATAAAAGGAGACGGATTGGATTTTCTGAATTTGCGCTGCGTGAAAATCCATGTTGATGGATTTAGTTTGTCTGCCAGTTCTACTGGGTCTCTTGTTGCTGCAAAGAGTGACATTAATACAACAGATGTACACCACAGCTGTCAGTCATGCTGCACAACACTGAATCAGTCACTGCATAGGTGAAAGTTTTTGATAACATAGTCTTTATTCTTAAACAATCACTAACTTCATTCTGATTTTTTATAATCAATGCATATTTTTTATTTCATCTCACAATTCATAATGCATATATGAGTGTGTTCCAATGCAGTGAAATCATCTGCAAACATAAAAGTAAGAAACTATACTTAACATCATGTACAACCAAAGCCTCGCTCACTCATACATCAGTGTCTCCCCCCAGAAAGTGCTCTCCTTTACTGCTTTGTCACATCACTTATATTTTCATACCTCCATATGTTTTTCAAATCCTTTTTTTCTACTGTCAACAATTGACATTGAGTACATCCAATTACATGCATTGCTTTAAGTCCACATGTATCATTTTTAACCAATATAAACCTTTATAAAAGATCCTTGTATATGCTGGTCTTGCCTGCTGACTATCAGTGTCAGGTCTGATTTACTGGATGTATCACTTGCTGTTCTGTAAGGTGAGTTGAAGTTGAACTAATCTGTCTTTAGATTCTGTAGGTGTATTGCTCCACTTATGGACCAAAGCCCCAGGCGGAAGACCCTTCCAGATCCACTGCAATACATCGGTGAGGTTTGCTGTGTGGAACCAAGTGGGCATTTCCTTGTACATACCACAAACTTAGCATATAATTTTCATCCAGGTATAGCAGAGATGTAGAAACTCTGTAAAGTACTGATCAAACATTGCATAAAAAGTTTCTACCAACTTCCCCATGATTAATTTTAGCTCTCAGCTCAAAATCAAACCTTTATTGCACCAACTCTTACAGTCATGCAATATTCATGCTTTGTCTCAGCACCCATAATTCCTTTCCTGGCCTTCCTAACCTGGCTGGGCTTAGCTGTACATAACCTTTACTTATAAAAAACCATGAACTCCATCTTAAATACCACACACAAGGCCAGGTTTGTGCAATGGGTGCTGGGCAGCAAACAGCCAAGCCTTCATGTCTGGCCCCATTAATGGAACAATTGTAGGACTTCCTGAGTTAGACAAACTAACAGGGGATTAAGAATGAGCTACACAGCGCACGCAGTGGCATACGCGTGTACCAGTCAATTCACCTTGTTTATAAAGCCCTGTCAGAGCGTTGATTTATGAAAGCAAAGCTTTCCTCCACAATGCAGCGAATGGCTCATTTCATGGGTCACAAAACCAGGGGGGATGGAGACTGTATGGATTACCATGTCAGAGAAAACAAACAGTGAGATGTTCTCACTGGGAAGGTAAATCATCCTCCCCAAACCTGGCTTATCCAGATTATCGGTTTCCTCAATGAGACACTGCTTCCATTATGATGAGAAAGTCTAAATGATTGTAACCTTACTGTGAAACACCAACATGTCAAGTCAGTGGATTATCAAACAGTCAGGCACCCTGTCCACCAGTGTTGAGAAAACTTGAATTACTTTAAGATAAATGTAACAGAAAAAGAACTTTAAAAATAGCCTGCTGAATCAACATTCATCCTCCCCTCAAAACTGCTGAAGTGTTTTATTTAGGATTAATCACTTATTTGAAGATATTTAAAAGCCTGAAATACTGCCGTAGTTATGCTTTTAGTCATTGAGTCATTGTAGCCTAGCTCACAGCAAAGGAGTTTGTATTTCTTAAGGTGCAGATATGGAGGGACATTTTTGGCCATGGCTCATAGTGCTGATGCTGGTTATCTTCCTCTCAGCTTTTGGAGAGATAATAATTTTTGCCATTTTTGACAAATTTGAACATATCTTGACTTAAAACCTAGTAATCCTTGCAAACTTTGAGAGCATAATGAAGCTTTGTTAAAACCACAGAATTAACTTGGCATACTTATTAACTTTCTTTGTAAGCCTTCTCTCTGCAAACAAACACCAACAACAGTATAATGTGTTTTCAGCTTGTGATGACTATTGTTAAGAGACACGCTCCACTGCTTGCTAGTGCTGCTGCTTCCACCAGTCTCAACATACGCGAGCTTGTGTTAGAGTATCTCAACAGCTCTTTCCATTCTGTTCGTCACATTAGTCACACTTACATTATACACCTGAGTAAACTACATTCCACCCCTTAGCACTCTGTTTCCATTGGAGCCCAACACAGAGCATTATCAAGTACATTCAGTCTTACCACCACACAAGAGCAGCTTAACAGTGCATTCAAATTTTGGAAAAGAGAACATAAGAGTTACTGGAAAAATAATTTTTAGTTAAAAAAGAACAAAAATAAACCCAGTGGCAGTTACTGGGATGATCAGATCAACAAAAAGAGTTATGATGGCGATGATATAGTTATTACTGGCAACAATAACACTGTAAAGCATCTGAGAATGTGATGGCATTTGAAAACGAAACCAATGTATGAAACTTGAACATGTATTAAAGCTTGTTTTTCACAGCATAAATTGGAAATGATAGATATTTGTATTTGTGTGAAGAGAGACCACCATTCCTTTGTTTATCACAGCTTTTTCTCTTTTTTTGCATAAAATGTTGGTCAAGTCCTGATTGAAAATGTTTTCTCTTTCATATATATATATACGTTTATTTATATATATCCTCTGGTTTCATATTAATTCATCTAAAAGGTTTTCACAGGCAAGAGTTCAGTTTTGCTTTTGTTGTCTTAGTTGTACAGTTATAGCTCCTCCTCGTTCCAACGCCCCCGTCCCTTTTCGGAAGGGATTGTGGCGCGAATGTTTGGGGGCGTTGAGTTTCCTATGGCCCCTCCCCCTGAGTCAGGTAGAGGCCGCTCCCCCCAGCAGGAAGCCCTGCCCCTGCTGCTATGTGGAGTCCTGATTGACAGCTTTCCCTCCGTTCATGGTGGGAGTCCCTGAGCTCTTTCTGGAGCGGTGCTTCTCCTCAATCTCATGCAATGACGGCTCCCTGTACATACAAACTGTGGCAGAGATGTAAAGATAAGAAAAGGAGAGAGAGAAGGAGGGGAGACAAGGGGACAAAGAGAGAAGGGGCTCAGAGAGGGGACAATGGAGAGCAGATTGAGGAGATGGATGTGAAGACAGAGACAAGGTCAGGTGTGAGGCAGGAGGGACATTTGTACCAGGCTGGGAGGGATAAGACAGGGAATAAGGCCATGTCAGCACTTTTTTATCGCATCACTTGACAGGTTTTCAAGATTTTATCCATTACACATCGCTCTTGCTAGGAACATATGAGAGTTGTTACAGAATGGGTACTCATCTTGAACCTAACACTGACAGAACAATTTCCTTGAAAAAACAGTTTGACACTTTGAAAAATCATTGCGTGGGTTAATTTTTTAGATTGAGCTATAAAGAAACCATTTCAATGGTAATTACAAAGCTACAGCTGGCAGCCAACTAGCTTAGCTTAGCATATAGATAAAATCTTGCCTGCTCCTTAACAACTATTGGAAACAAGTCTCTCGGTCTCAGAATCTGCAATCCACAATCACACTGTTACATCCAAAACTCTGCTCTTTATGAATTTATCAGTTTTTATTGGCAAACAACCTTTATGCCGCCAATACATTTGGCCCCCGTTTACACAAAAAAAAAAACATTTCACCCAAAAACGCAAAAATCACAGGGAAAAAAATCTGCGTTTACATGGAGATGCTGAGGGACTGAAAACCCTGTGAAAAACATGCAAGACAAGTAGTTCGCGATGTAACTATAGTGGCTGCATAAGGCCGAAGAAGAGATGGGCTTATCATCTGGCTAATACACTGAATGCTTCTTCACTGATTGCAAAAATGGTGCAATAGATGCACATTCTCTTGAAAGGCAGTCAGTAGATTCAGCAGCACAAGCACAGAATGGTAATCTTCCATCCACTGAAAACTTTGGCTAACCATTGACATGGCAATGGTGACGCGAAAGAGAGACTGAGAAAGTGTGCGATGACGTAGGCATCCTAAGGTTGTTTAACTCCAACACTGAGGTAGACGACTTTAGTGGTTTAAGTGCGGGGAGGAGGGAAGAGATAGTGATCATTGAATTTTCTAGAAGGCTACTGTGTAACAAGCCGTGTTACGGGCACTGTTTGAAAAAAAAGGATTTATTTGAAAAAAGTTATAACAAATTTTTCTGGGTAACATCTTTCTGTCTAAATATTCCATGTTACAATGTGTACATCTGTGGCATTTAGAGGAGTGTGGCCTACATGTGTACTTTTTTTACATTAATTCTGCTGCTTCATGATTTCTGAGATGCACTCTGAGACATTAACATTTTCTTCAGACAGGTTAAATGAGCGTTTGTGTTATTGTAATGCTTTGTTAGGAAGACTCTCCTTGATGCAGAGGAATACAACTTTCTCAAACTACTGCCCTGCCAAATGTTATAAAAGGTTTTTCAAAGTAATTACTTATACAGTAAACCCCATTGATGTCTAGTACGAAGTAAAATGATGAAACACCTTTTCCATAACCCCTTTTTTTCTTACCTTCAATGGGCCTGGGAACAAAGTGTGATGAAGGCTTGGTCTTTTTGACCCTGTTGCCCTTCATGACTTGGCCCTCCTTGGTTAGACCCAGAAACCAGGCTCGGCCCGACTCCTGCTGCCGGTACACAGTGGATGAGTAGATCACGTAGTAGTTTTCAAAAACTGACTCCTTGAATTTGCACTCTGGCGTGAACATCTCCTGCAAAATGACAGAAGGATATACAGAAACATCATGTGAGCTTGCATACTCATGAATTAGTCAAACAAGTCAGATGAGTCAATGCATGCAGACACTCAGAGCTTAATATTGTGTATCCATAAATATCAGACACATGCAGGAATAACTAGCGCTGAAACAGATGACTGATTTTAATAAAGCCTGGTTTCAGGAAAAAAAATAAGCTGTGTCTGTGTCACTCTGCCAATATTGGCTCTCTTCACGAGGATGTGTGCTTTGCCAAGGTCAGTAAACATACTGTATTAATGCACACATACACACACCCACACACACAACACCCAAATGTGGACTATTAGGCCCAACTAAAAAAGTGAGGACCTCTGTTTTTGGTCATTCAAAAACAAAGTTGATCAGAAATATAACAAACCTCTGGCCATACTATTGCTTTGAATATGATTTTCCAGAGACGGACTTGCAGGCTGGCTGTGACTTCTACCTATCAGGGGGGAGCCCACCACATACTACTGTGGAACAGTCTGTACCTTTCTTTTGATGAGCCTTTATGCAAAGCCGTTTTTTGCCTCATTTAAAATGATCTGAAATGTTATCACTACTGAGACTTCTATTTGATCCACTTATTTCAAAAATAATCCACTCAATCATGCAGAGCATGAATGGTTTTGCCTCAATATAAAGAAAAGTTCACATTTTTAGGCTTTGTGTCCATGAAATATATTCATGGGGATCATTTCAAAGACAGTTACACATACACACCTAAAAACACATCCAACTAATGATAATGATATCCTTATTAGAATAGGAGTGAACAATGGAAGATGTTTATCTCTCTGTTTCATTATCAAAGCAGCGAGTCAAGGAGAAAGTCAAGGGGACACACACAGGAGGAGAGGAGGAATGAAAGAAAAAATGGAAAAGGACCAGATATTGAAAACACTGTCAGTACAGACAGTCAGACTGTTGCCCTGACATTCATGAAACAAGAGATAACAAAAGTTAACTTTTTGGGACCCATAAAGAAATACAAGGTGCATTAATCAGGAATCTCTATAATGTGGTCATCTTGAAGAGCTTAGTCATATCACTGACTCTGAAACAGACAGGAAATTATGTGTCTTGACTCTGTACTTGTATCTGAAAGTTAATAAGAAGCTGATTAACATATGCTGACAAGGTGGCTGCCAAACCTCATCACCCTTACCACCCATCTCTGCTCCCTCCTTGTCTGCACACTTCCTGCCTGAAAGAGCCAAGATTAAAAACTATTGCCAGTCGGTTTGAAGGGCAGGGAAGTCGTGTGTGTCATAAATAGATGTGGGTGATGTGGAACAGCTGGCTTAGTTGATGTTGCGCTGTCTCCATTTAGGCAGGCTTTTTAGCATGCTTGTGTGCGTGCAGGCATGTGAGAGTGTGTCAGTGTGTGTTTGGGGATTGGTGCTGTATTTCATTCATTAATATCTCCTGCAAGATTCTGTGCCCTTTTAAGGTTGTCCATTTGACTGACAGCCCAATTCTGCTTCCTGCTGGAGGTGACTGTTTATGTGTTTGTGAGGCATATGCTTGTGAGAGAGACAGAGATAGAGAGCGGGGGGAGTCTTTAACAGAGAGGGCGGGCACTGAAGGGCAGAGTGAAGAAAAACTAAGTGGTAAAGTTGGGTCATCCAAATACCAAAAGAAAAAAGAAAAAAAAAGACAGAAATCTCAGTGAGGTATGACATATCTGTCTGTGAATTTCATTTGTGGATCAAACCTATGTCCATTTTCCTGTTCTGATGAAAGACATCATAAAACCTGACTTTAGACCACCTCATGAACTTCATACAACAAACATCAGAGATAATATGAGCTCAGCCCATTGTTGGCAGTGTGGTTTGGGTTGTTGGGGTCATGTGGTCGAGGATGTAACTTATCAGTTTGTGATAAGTACCAGAATGAAAGTATGGGTACAATGACAGGTGCCATCACTGAAATCTTTTTCATTAGAACACAAATATCATGTGTTTGTTTTAAAATGATCAACCTTTGAGAGTCAGGTCTTCATTTCAAATCTGAGGATTTTCTAAGTTACATTTAAGCAGTCTTATTTTTATACGTAAGCCTGTTCATAATCCACAATATAAAATAGGATTATTATTGCCAAAATCAGTTATTTCTAAATGCTTTTTTTTCAATACTTCTGGGCCTCTAAGCTTGTCTGTTATGTTCATCTGGAGTCTGTTGCTGTTGTTGAACTGCCAGACTGCAGCTTCTATAGCTTTTATAGTCTCACCATTTTTTTCTCTGTCTGTGTCTCTCTGTGTCCGTGTTCCTGTTTCTCTCTGTGTCTGAAATTTTCTGTTTGTCTCTCTCTTGCTCTAATCCCAACACAGTAAAGGTGGCTGTCCGTCTAACATGAGTCCGTTTATGTCTGAGATTTCTGCCCATTAAATGAAAAATTTCCCTTGCCATTTTAACTTGCTAAATGCAGTAAAGTGCTGTACTCATGGTGGTTTGAGATGAGATAAGACTTCTTATCTTGTCTTGATGTTGGGTCTCTTTCAATGAAATTTTATTAATATGAACAGGTCTAGACCTGAGCATGTTTTTTAGAAAGATAACGTTTGTTATGATTTGATGCTGTTTAAATAAAGATTGATTGACTGATTGAGTATCCATGGTCGATCTAACACAAATCCAAAGTCTGGCGGTGAGAAGCAAGATCTGTCCATCTCTCTGATCAAAATAATATCTTCGATTTACACGTCTCAGAGCACTAACCAGATAGACTGGTAAACTTAAAAAGATTGGTACAGATTGAGTTTAAAAGTTTGGGTGTTGTCACATCTTAATTAATAGCTCTACATAACTGAAAATAAATACATTGTAGAGTGCTTTGTATCCGATAAATGTTTTCTTAAACAAAAAATTAGTATTAAAAAGAAGATCTGCTCTTCATTCATTTGCTTCAAGACAAATGCATACCTTAGAGTCATGTCCCTATAACAGTGCTCATGGGAAATTGAGTCTTTATCCCAGAAAAACAATTCTTTCAAGCTTTGTAAGTTATATCAAGGACTTTTCACCGGAAAAAAAAATCCAGCCTTTCCTTTTGGCCGCTATTAATTCAATCATTCATCAAACTAGCTACCAACTTTGTTCGTATAACACACAGGGGTGGTTAACCTTAATATCCACCTTCTCATTTGGCATAACATACCAATTAGAGTCCAGGAAGCAGGTAGACAGTACACCCTCTCTACTTTAAAGAGTACTGATTTAGAAATATCTGTTCTGACAAAGCTTTTGTAAAGCTCAGGTTTGCTTTGACTAACCTTTACTTGTGCTGCTCTTGGTTTAGACTGACAAAATCCTCTCTATCTGTAAACATTCACAACCCTTTAATAATTTCACAGACCTTATTTTTCTCTTTGGATGATATAAAAAAGATTACTGGCTGTACCTGCTCTATATCTTAAATGTCATTAGATAACTTTTGTTTTAACAGGGGCTGTATGCTTAGAGGGACTGCAAAGCTTGATGATTCTTCTGTGTGAGTTTGCATATACAAGCAGAATCCCTCCACATTAAACAGGACATATAATCCATAGTTCATGTAAAAATATTGATTTGTGTAGCTTTAAGCTCAAAGTCCAAGTCACCTCTGTACGAGGGGTGCGTGTATGTGAGTCTTAACTCATATGGCAAACCACAGCTCAGCAAAATGAGACGTAGCATTTATGACCATCCATTTTAAGATACGACAGCACATAGCAGGTTGTGTAAAGGACTTCGGGAAGGTGAGGTCACATGGTTGGTGGTGTACAAACGGCTCCCTCGTCAGCAGGAGGCGGGAGGAGCTCTGTGGAGAGCTGGCAACCAAGTTTATCTGGCCTGCTGACACACTGTCAAACAGGAGATGTCTCTCTCTCAGGAGGGGTGTGGGGGTCACGTCAGCCTGTCTGGCTGCGTGTGTGTTTGTAGTTGAACATATGTGTTAGCGTGGGAAGGGGGCAGACAGTGATACATTACACACCAGCAGGCTTTGTCCCTTCTTCATCTATCTGAAGCCAAAATCAGGCCGAGAACTCACACACAGACACCCACACAGAGACATGAATGTGCTCTGCTATCTTACCCTTCCCAATCAGCCCGCCTGCTCTGCTGACACGCCACAGGATCCCCTCCAAATTCATCCACAAGGGCATCACTCTGTTATTGTCTATGAGGAGGCTTGGGGCAGGTTAGAAAGCGCCCTGTCTACGACTCGGGAATGATGGGGGTGAAGTGTAAGTGACTTTGAAGTCTTTGACGGAGTGTCTTGTTTGTGGATGACTGAGTGGAAATACGGGGTGAAGAGACGAGGTCAGAGTCTCTTGTGATTAATGAGATCTTCTTAATGGACACACAGGCACCACACAAGCACACGGGGAAGAAAAAGAAAAGAGACACACATTCCTGAACAGACACCTTCATTTGCAACACAGATGCTGTGTTCATTAAAATGCCAACCAACAGGTTAGTCCTGTCTTCTCCTCTGCCAAGAATACCTAATCAGCTAAAGTTGGTACCCCCGCAAAAACTGGGAAAATTAAAGCAAGACGTGCCACATTTCAGGGCTGTGCTTAGCGATAGTAAACTGATCACAAGGACACCTATTCATATTCTGTGTCGGTGTGAAGGAGAAAGGTGAGGGACTTGTTAGTGAAACTGGGCACGTGGGACTGTGGGTTTCAGATAAATAAACACAGGGGTTCACCCGATACCTGGTGAGCAAACAGTCTGCAACCAAGGCTGGCGTATAAATATTTCAGCAGTTTTAGCACATACTACCCTAGAGTCTTTATAAAAGACTGCAAGTAGAATCTAAAAAACAAAAATCACAGATGATCCATGAAAGTAACAAATCTTATTGAAACATTCATCAAAAATCATCTAGATATTGAGATGACAGTAACACCAGGAGGCAGACATCTAATGTTAAAGTCTGGTTTTCAATCTAGTCTGATTGAACAGTGAGTACTGTCTTTGTATATTATGTTGCTCTGCAGAGCCCGCCCTACCCAATGTGGCGCCCTGGGCAAGCTTCAATATGGTGTGATTTTAAAAAATAAAAAAATCACAAAAAAGAACCAGATATAAAAACATTGCTTCTTTTAATGAAAAGATCAGCTGAGGGTTGCATTTTACTTTAGTACGAATTAGGAAAAATTGTACAGAAGTATTTTCAGTGCAACAGTGTTTGGTTAAATTTGCATTTTAAATGTTATTTTTCAATGCTTTGTTTCAGTCTAGTCTGATTTTTATCATTGTTTTTTATATGTAATTTCTTTGTAAAAGCTGTAGCCTGTTAATCCGGCATTCTTAATACATAGAAATCAGCAAAAATAAGTGCTACATATGGACTCAAAAACCTATGCCTCTCTGAATAAATCAATGCCCTGGTCAGGGCTAAAAAGTCTAAAAAGTTTGGACCCTCTCCTGCTTGTCAAAATCTGCTTGTATGTCATGTTGCTTTGCTCACAAATGAATTTATGCTGAGCAGAATAAGCAGAAGAGACAGCTACAGTGCAAGATGAGCCTCAACTTTTCTCTGGGTAAAAGCCAAACAACTGCTCGATGCCTCTGTTTTTTGACATTTGTCCTCTTTATTTCTCTAACATCCCTGTGCTCCCAAAGGCTTTGCTTTGTTCTTTTTTTTTTTTTTTTTTTACATAATAACAGTTGCTCATCATATGGTAGTGTCAGTTAGTGTCATTTACATCTGATAAACTGCCAATACATCTCGCCCACAATGAGCAGGTGACGAGGAGCAGTGTTGTTGATGTTGTACTGCACCTGTTTTAAAATAGGTTATAGTCATGTTAAGGTTTTCTTTTGTGGCATAACAGAATAACAGCATGGAAATATTATTCTTCCTTCTTCTTCTTCTTCTTCTTCTTCTTCTTCTTCTTCTTCTTCTTCTTCTTCTTCTTCTTACCCACTTCTCCATTTACCACCTGCTGGTGCCCCCCATAACTGCAGGTACCCCTAGCATTTGCCTATGCCTATGTTACTACCAACTCTATGGGCCGGTCCTATTATTCTATCATCCTGCATTAAAAAAATATCCCCAAAAAAATAATCTGGATAACATAATGGATAGCTAACATTAACTGTGATTGGAAAAATATATTATGCTCTTATGTTAGGCCTCTGCAAAGTCTGCAAAACTGTGAATAAGCTGTGTTTGCAAGAATAGGAAATGCAAAGAAAAGACAGTTCAGGGGTAACTGAGAATTAATAGAAGTTCCCTGTTCCACCAGGAAATCACTGCAAAGCTGTTCAAGGTTTTTTTACAAACAACAAAGAAATTCTTAGACGCTCCCCTTTGCTTGCAGGGTTATGAGTGACGTGTTATGAATGTGTTGGGAGCTTGTGCACAGTGTAAAGGGTGAGGTGTAGGAAAACTGAATGACAAAGTAAGAGAGCAGGCTATAATGGATATGAAACTGGGTTGCCAACAGAACTGGGTTGAACGCATCCTGAATCCAAATCAGATAGCCGCTCTATCTGAGGAGGGAGGCAGCTCTCTGGCTCTGCATTAAGGAGCCCTGCTGCTTCCAGGCGTCCTTTGACTTTGGAGAAAGATGTGGAGGATTTCAAAGGTAGAAGCAGGGTAGGGGGGCTCCATTTAAATATGGGCCTGAGCCATGGGAGCATCAGAAAGATTTGGCCTCGGTGAGGATCCCAGACCTGTCATGGAACTCCCGGAGAGCTCATTGTTATTCTGGGAGGGATTCAGGTCGGGATTGTCTAGACATTACTTAAACTGAAAAACTCTCTTTGTCAATTTTTCTTTTCCTCCTCCACCTCTCCCCCTCTTCCTGTTTATCTTTATCTCTGTCACACCCTGAAAGTCAATCACTTTCAGACAAGGTTCTGTGCTGTCCTCTCTTAACTTCCCTCCGGAGTACATTGTCAGTTCATGTCCAAAAAATCCAATTCCAACAATAGACTGTAGAGTCCATGACGTCACCCTGTTTGTTCTTGATACAGAGTTTGGAAACCTGTCTTTGCTGGCTCCAAAAACCAATTGGCCCCTGTATGGAGTGTGCAAATAGAAAAATTAAATTCCTGGACCATAATCTCTTTTTTTTTTCTTTTGCTCAAAGAACTTCAAATTCTAACACCTCATGTTTTCCAGATTAAAAGTGGCCACGTGTCCCCAATATATAATATTGGGTTTACTTTCATAAGGAGATACCATTGTTGTCCAAGCTTCAGAGATGTGCATCTTTCCAGAGTATGATGATCAGACTCATTTCTATTCTTCATGGTTTTGATTTGATTTAGAAACAAGACATTTAAAAAAATAAAGCAAGAGTGAATCCAAGTATAACGCAACCTGCTACTTTTCTATGAAACAAAAGTTAGGCCTCATGCGAAAACATTTATTTTGACATGTCTATGAACTGAAACCTTAACTCAACCATACAAGTGTCTCACTTTGAAAATTAGTCTAACAATATAAAAATCTGCTGCAACACAGAAATCTGAGCGTCTTTGTCTGAGTAGATTTTTAGACCGTGAGTCTACATGCAACAGCTAACACTAATTGGTAGCCAAGTCGGCCAACCATCTGTCTTGTGACAGGTAAAAGGTTGTACAGAGAATCTCCAGAAATTGAGATTTATGAGCAAAGTATGCACGATGAACAGTGACATCAGTATATCAGTCCATAACTTTAAAATTAGGACTTAGTTTGATTGTAATGCTCCACAGGCATGACAGGTGCCTCTCAGGCCTTGGTATTTTCAAAAATGAATATTCCCTACGAAAAAATATAGTCCACATGTAGTTGGGCAAATCTATCAAAAAGTGCAGCTCTAAGCATGCCAGACCCATTGGTGGCAGTGTTTTTTAGGTGTGAAACCCATACAAGCCCATCTGAAGGAATGGCACCAGAATCTTATGTTTGAAACGACATAGAGGTTTGCTCATTAGCATAAGTATTAGGATGCAGTTGAATAAATAAGCAAGCAAGACATGTTTGCATCAATGTTAAATCTAACACACCTGCAACATTGATGCTTTGCATAATGTCGCGTATATGTGATATCAATTACTTTTTTTTTGGTCGCAAGCTGTGACATTTGAGATCCAAAATCTCTGGTTACCAGTGTATACACGAAACCACGAAACCTGAGTTTTTCAAAATCTTCACTTTGGCTGGACTTTTCAGAAATTTTGTTTTCAGTGACATAAAACTGCAGTTAAGTGTGAATGACATGCCTAAATGTACAAAAATGTATGCTGTTTCACAGATATCCAGCTACAAGGGGACATGGCCCCAGAAAAGGAGCTTGAAAATCTATTCCCAATGGTGAATCTTTACATCACCACCAAACTTGATTTGCATTCAGAATTTGTTGGTTTGTATGTTCCCCTGTCTGCTTTACTCTCCTCCTTCCCCCTCTTTACTAGAGGAGAACACTCTCAGTATATTACCTGCCATCAGCACTGTCTGCATGCAACTGAATAATAATGAGGCAAACTTTTAAAACTTAAAGTAAGATATAAAACAGGATGAAAAATTGCTCTGGTTAAGTGACCAAGCAAAATGACCAAATATTGGCTGTTAAATGCATCTAAAATTCAATTTTAATATGTCAGCCAAAAGGGGTTTTAACAGTTTCTGTCATCATGTAGCCTAATATACAGTATGTACAGTCATTAAAGCCATGTAATGATATGAAGGCATCACCATTAAGTATCTTCTGATCTGTTTAAATTGTAAAGCACTCAACATTTATCTTTCACTTCCTTGAAGTTTCTGACTCAACTCAATGACAAAAAATTCTTCTGACCACTTTTGTTCTTCAGGCAGCGAGAGATGAAGACAAGGCAGTCGAGGTACAGACAGACTACTCACACAAGCCCTTTGTCATTTGTCACCAGAACAAAATCTGACTCTCTCCCTGACCTTCCACATCAACCCTCTCTCACTCATCCCTCCAGGGCCTTCACTGAAGGTTTTACTGCGACACATTACTTTTTCTGTGGCATAAATGAGGGGCAGTAAAATCAGCCTCAGACTGAAAGAGAGAGTCAGGACGGTTCAGAGGGTACTGTGAATGTGTGACCCTTTGCACGGACCCTGTGACTGGATGGTTAAAAGGATAGATTAGCATTGCTCCAAAACCTAAGGGACGATCCTCATTTATCACACAGCCTTGCTGGAGATGAGTGTGGTCAACACCAAGCTCCCCACACTAAGTTTTTTTTGGGGGGCAAATAGCAATTTAGCAATTTATGAACTTCCTTAGTTATTGGTGGCATTAAAGAAAGCTATGGAAAGAAAATGGTGTAAGGAAGACCCTCCTACTCAGGGAACTGGTTGGACATTGTGGAAAAACTGCATGACATGGAGACTTTTGCTCCCAACTTAAGATTTCAACAATCTGCCTGCTAAAGAAAATGGAAAAAGTGGACTGACTTTAAAACTCATCAAAAAATCTGAAGACAATGTACTATTTAAAAAAGGCTAAATTAACTTATGTTAACTGACACCAATGTTTGTGTAATGTGTTTATTTCCATGTAACCTCATTGAGAAAAGCAAAAAAAATAAGTTTATCCTCTCAGGACCTGAGCGTTTGTCTGGTGTGCATTTTTTTTTATTTGTCCTTGCAATCAAGGATCAGTAAGACCTAATAAGTATAAAAATTAAACTTGGTCTTTGTACAAGAAGTTATGTTTGTTGAGTTATTTGTTAGCTCATAGTTTTTAGGTTTAAGTGTTATTGTTCATACATTTTGTCTCATTGGAATGGATGTGAAGTTGTGGTTCAACCAAAGGATTACAGGGGAGTGTCTCTAAATGTGGCTAATAGATCAAAATAAAAAAAAAGAAGTTTCATGGGTCTGAAAGGCACTGTACACATATGTGGATGCCAGGTCTTACAAGGTTAAAAAAGGATAGCTTAGAGCTGCCTGGACACCAAATCAGCTCGCTGATAGAAACCTTTTTTTGACCAAATTTTAAATCAACCGTATTTTTGATACTGTAAATTTTACAGCTACATCTTGTCTGTGTCCTTATTTTATTTGAGACACAACTTAAAAAGAGCTGATGATGAGGACTGGAGTAGGAGAGACAAAGACTTGCCAAGTATCGATGAAGGTTGAATTTAATATGGTGATCGGTAGAGTAGTTGGAGATGGAGAGAAGAGAAGCGAGTACTCAAAGCAGAGATAAAAAGCTGACAGATGTGTATGGATTGATAATGATAACCTCTAGATCAACAGATGCAAAGATGCATAGATTTATGACAGGTGAAGAGATAGATGGATTAAGAGATGAATACATAGGAAATAAAGAGACAGAGCTCCAGATAAAGTGAACAGTGGTTACTGCTGTGCAGCAAACTAGGTCATATTGAGAAGTGTTATAAATAATGGAACGGAGCTCTTCATTGTGGATGCTCAACCCCCACACACTTCATCACTAAACACTCCACACAAGCATTATCTCCTGCTCACCCATGGCTGCATTAGCTCCACTTAACTGATCAACAGTAATCGTAAACTGCCCAGTAAAAGAACAGCTAGATACCTGACACCCGGATGAATAACCAAACAGAAAGTTGCACAACCTCTCAGAAGCAACGAAAGTGTAAAGAAGATAAAGCCTGCCGCACATCCTCACTAACAAGACAGCTGCGAAGACCGGGGGAGAGAAAAAGAAGAGTAGAGCTTTAGAGAAGTGGGAGGATATCCCTCAGTAATTATCTCCCAGGAGGGGGGCGAGAGAGAGAGAAAAAGAGAGAGAGAGTCAGGCGTCTCTGCTCTTAAATATAAAGATGACAAAACAAGACAACAAGCACAAGCAGGAGGAAAACTTTATAGCTAGGAGAATAAACATGATGTAACAGGGACCTTAAAGAAAAGAAAAGAGAGACTAAGAGAAGGAGGTGGTAAAAAAATATCATTGATAATAATAAAAGTAAATGTAAGTAAGTAACAACGAGAAATGAAAATTAAGGACTTATTTTATGGCCGTGATTGAGCCAGGAGAGTTCTCATAAAAGTGTGAATATGGAAATGTCCCCCCTTTAGAGTCCTCTGAAAACACTTGTGCAGTTCTCCCTCTGTCTATCACATTGATAATCTCTGTTGGTAAATAATGGAAATTAGAGGCAGAAGCAGAGGCTCTGTGTGCTTTCATCCATGGGTTTGCATGTTAACTTAGCCTCTTTATGAGCATTCTGAGGCTCTCCAAGGCTCAAAAGCCTCTGTGTGATCCAGCCTACCACCCTGCGTTCTGCTTACCAATGCATGCTAATTTCCCATGCTTCACATCTGAGAAGCCGGAACTCCTCCGTATGTCCAGAGACTGCATTCACTCTCCTTCTTGTTAAAATGCCTCAACTTCTGACAAACAACCACTTGATGTGATACCAGGGTCAAAATGGACTCCTCATCCCATAACACTGATGGTTAAACGAGTCTGAATCACTTCTAATTAACGATTATAATATAGTCTGACGCAGATGGTGATTTCATCCAGGGTGGGCGGCTGTAGGGGTCATACTGAATCCCCAACTTTGAATCAATTTCATAAATTAAAAGAATGCTGTCTGGGCACGATTAAACTTTAATTAGACAGATATGTGGGTGGAGGGTTATTATAAGCCTTATAGTAGAGCTGTGAGTTGAGCGCTTCTTTATGAGCATTAAGTTATGAATGAATCAGTCTACCTGTCTGAGTCATAACTGCCTGCGCACTTATCACACGTCCTTTTCTGAACCAGCAGGTCCTCATGAATCTGTCTAGGCACTGAGCTGTGCTCAAGTTGTACATAAGTTCTTGTTCTTTCTGTCTGTTAAAGAAACAAAACATTTTTCATAACTGCTCCAGAAGATACAAGTTAAATCTGACTTGGGCAAGGATATCCTCAAACCACAAATTAAAAACACAAAATTCCAAAAGGGCTTTTAACATAGTAGCATTAGAATCATAAATGTTACTTTTGTTTTCAAATGTAAAGATTTATAAATCTTAGTGGCAGTGACAGCCGTTGGCAGCCTATGACAGGATTCTTTCAGCTTAAGACCATTCGACTGTAAAAGGTGGAGCCATGCTGTCCATTCTTTATACAGTCTATGGGCTGAGCTTGCATTTCTGTGTTTGCAGTCATTTCCGGTTGTGTGTGTTTTTGACTTGAGTGCAGTTAGGTAGCTCACTAAAAACAGAAGTTTGGCTGCTTATTAAAAAGAAAGTTATCATCTCTACCCTGATAAATGCACTTAATATTCATGCAGCTTTTCAGGTTATGATATACAGTTTTTTCATTAAAACTGCACCAGAATTACAATTCACCCTAAATAAAATAAAAGCTCAGAGTTCAGTAAACCTCACCCATCAGTACAAGTGACCCACATGAGATGCTAGGCTAGCACATATGGCTGTTTCGCCACAACGTTAAATGAGGAAAACCCTTCACACATCAACTGTGTCCACGTTTTTTCCAGTTTCCTGAAGCTATCAAACTTTTAACTTGCTTTTAGTTGTATTGAAAAGTCAACAGAGCCAGCTGGTCTATCAGCTCTGTCATTGAGTGGGAGGGGCTTAAAATTCCAGAAAGTCTGTCACTGGGTGAGGACTTTGGCCCTGAGTGCAGGATGATTCATCAACATTTCTTTTTCATTTTTGGGAAATCAGGATGCCTTAAATGTCAACAGAGAGGACAAAAACGTTACTTAAGTTTTTAAGCAAAACTTTATAACCTCTTTTCTTTGATTTGGCAAAATATTTCTTTTTTGGTTTAGACAGGTTTCAAGATACGCAGATCTAGTATTTAGATATCTTTTCACTCTTTGGATCTGAATAGCTCTATTTTCTTCACCTTCAGGTTTATACATTCGCTTTTCAAAATAACAGATGCCCCTTTTCATTGCATTTTTTATTTGCTTTTGACAGCTGATTTTTTCCTCTAGCATGTCTCTCCAGCAGTAAAGTTCTTCCTTTATCAATAAATGTTGGATGCAATATGACAGGCCCTCGCTTCACTGTGTCCTTCACAGATTTTATGAGTATTTTGAAAAAGAAAAAAGTTTAATGGACAGTTTGTGAATTCCAGCTCTTGGCAGGCATTCATCAAAGCCGTCTCCTTTTCAGACTGACCTCACAAAGTCCCCCAGCAGAGGTTTGTGGTTTACAGCCAATCATACACCATCTCACTTCTTCAACACTTTCATGAACTGGATTAAGGAGCATGAGAGTGGAGGTTACGTAACCATGCCAAGCAGGGATCTCTTCATGTCTTATTTCTTTACCCCCACCCTGTTCCTCTCTCACACTTTCCCCCTGCGTCTCATTTCCACAACCGTGCAGAAGCATATCTGTATCCTCAATGCAACAGCTACGACTCCATGTTTTCTCCGGCTGACATCCGTGACTGTGTCCACCCCCATCTGTGCACCTTCTACCCACACCAGCCTATACTTCTCATATCTTAACACTGCAAATAAAACATCCATGCAACACAATATTTACTCCCCCACTGAGTCTTCAAAAGATCTTTTGGAAACTCGAAGGACTACTTCTGTTAATGTGGTGAATTTATCCCACTTTTTCCAGGCCAGGAGCAAGTCTTTTGCAATCATAAAATTAATACTTTGAATTACAGCAAAGTTATTCACACCAGGAAAAAATGAAGGCTTTAGCAGCTCAGCTTGCATTCATATAAAAGTGGTCTCTTGTATATTTGCCAAGCACTATCTTTGCATCACAAAACAAACACTGAATGAAGTAAGAACATCCAAATCAAAGACGATGAAATTCACCGACAGTTTCTGTTTATGGCTGCTATATAACGAGCCTGGGTTAGTAGCTCATAAAATAAGAAACAATTTTCAAAAGGGCTGATGTCAAATTTAATGTAAAACATGCACAATACTGCTTCAACAACAAAGAGGGGAGTGAATAAATGCTGCACGGCAACACAAAGGCACATCTGAAGAGCCCTCGAATAGAGCCGAGATGAAAGGGTTTAAAGGGCTGAGTCTTTGCTGCAGCGGGATATTAAAGCAGACAACAAACAGCACAAAAAACAACACATGTAAATGAACAAACGCCAATGAGTGCAGAACTGAACAGGGGCTTACCGAGCTGTAGAGCATGCCTTCGCCATTCATGGCAATGTAGAAGCCACTCTTCACTCCCTGGATGGCCACCACTCTCAGACCCACAGGAATAAGATTAAACAGAGCTGCAGAGACAGAAAAAGAAACAGAAAGAGAGGGAGAGTCAAAGAGATGGAGACAAAAGAGAGACATCAGACAGAAAAGACAAAACAGGACAATGGAGTATTCACTTAACTCCTGTAGACACGACAGCTTCTGATCTCTGCTCTGTTGCTATCTGTCAGCAGTAAAGTGAACTGCATAGGACACAGACTATGGGAACAGTGCTGCACCCAGTGTGATGGATAAGCTTTAATGTTTTACCTGAAAACAGAAACTTTCTGCTAGAAGATAGCTGAGTTGGAGAAAAAAAAGTGCATGAGCATCCAGGGATGCTGGAACAATGTTGTTCCGTATGACAGGATCATTTATACTTTGTTCCAAGTCAAGATTCAAACACTTTTTTTTAATCCCCAAAGGCAATTCATTTTTGTAGCATGTCCACTGAACGACAAAAAAAACTGGCAAACAGTTAAACACAGAATTCAGACATGTTGGTGACAGCAGATGTGTTGTCGAAGGGAGATATTAGCAAGGAATTTTTCCTTTAACAATCCAAAAATAAATTGTAGCAACACATTACCAAATACACATCAGAAAAATTCTTCAATCTTTTTGCTGTTATTAGCATTTACAATTCTTATAACAGAAGGAACTGAAGATTTTAAATTGCTGCCAGTTTTCCCATAAAGGGCAAAGTACCACTTTCTTGACCACATTTGTTTATTTTTTTATGTGAAAGGTTGTTTATAACAGCTCTGCCATGTGCCAATATTATTTCCCTTTTTCCACAGTTATTTTGCTCTCCCCATGACTCCGAACCCAGAAACATCAGTGCAGCACAGGGTGAAAAATGCAAGGGTCTGTCAGGAGCTCAGAAACTCACTAACCTTTTATACACACGCACTGATTACAGGCAAATAGATCACAGGTGGGGATAGTTACCTTTAGTAGTCATTCAAACCCAATTGTATTGACTTGTGTGCAGGTTATCAGGCCACAATCACCAGGGTATGTAAACTTTTGACCAGGGTCATTTTAGTACTTTCTGTTTTCATTATGATTTTAAAAGAGTAAACACAGTTCTTTAACAATAAATAGCTTCACCCACCCACTAACCATGAGTGAAAGCAAAGTTTTTGTGTTGTCATACATATTCTCTGAAAAATGGTCAAGAAAAATCATAAATTCTGCTAGTGTATGTAAACTTATGAGCACTAATGTATCTGCATATCACAGCATATGAATGTGAGAAACATTTCTACCAGCTGCATTATGTTTTCAAAGTTTCACCACCTTCTATCTGGACTGAATGAGTTTTTGACCTATACTACAGCCAGTCACCAGGGGGCGCAGTTTTTGTGGCAACCTCACTTTGAACCAAGCGACATGTTATCCATGTTTTTTACAGTCTATGGTTATAACTTATCACTTCTTTAAACCTGATTTTCACACTCACTCGTCTCAACCCTATTGAGGAAAACATGTCTGCACAGCTTGTGGCGAAATTCCAGTGGAGAGATGTGCTACCACAATGGGTTAAGTTTGTTTACAGTTCCAATTTGGAAATACATTTTAGATTTGGCACAAGTGTGGAGCTGGGTGAAACGAAAGGTCTCTGAAAATAGAAAACTTTATTTTTGTTAGTGGCTTACAATTGTCATCAGAACGGTATCATAAAAATCTAAACTGAGATATCAGAAGCAGCTGCACTTGTTTTCAGGTGTTTGTACAATCATCTAGGAGAGTTATCTGCTCTGAAAACAAGGAGTCTAATTTCATTCACCTTACTGCTCCTAGATAGAATTACTGTTATCTCTGCGGGCGTGCTCTATTGAATCTGAGGACTGAACTGTGACTTTCATGGGCTTTGGTTTGATGAGGGTGCGAGGACATGCACAAGGCGTTGTGCGCTCCCTATATTGTTGAGATGATTCTTCTGCAAGTGGCGATGGGGACCATCAGATAAAGCTGGCAGGCACGCAAGGAGACGTGCCAACATGGGTCTGTCCTCTGAGCAGATTCAATTTCGCTCAATAAATATCGACAGGCTGCTTTTGCCTGCCAATGGCTTCACTCTGCCCTCGGGCCAGCGGTTCGGGTGACAGACACTAGCTGTTAGACATACCCTTGAGTGCTTGATGTTTGAGGTATAAAAGGCAGGATGTCAGTCCATTACCACTTTGAATTTTGTTTTCACAGGCTCCTCGGTCCCTTGTTTTTCATCACCTCTCAGTTTTTCATTCCCAGTCATGACTCCTCTTCCCTTATGTGTGCTCCCTTGTTCATATTTCCATTTGCCTTTCATGGCTCCTGCTGCTGCCTTTTTCGCTCTGATAACTTGTACCGTCTCTCAGAGGCACAGTCCACAGTTCTGTCATGTATCTCAAAAACCCAGGAGAGTCCCACCCCAGAGCACATCCACTTTCTTAAAAAACATTACTGTCTTTTTTTTCCATCTGCCAGGGTTGCAATCAAGGCCCTCAAAAACAGTAAAATAAACCATATTTCAGCAGCATCCCTTCTGGGGATGGGCTTTTATAATATTGGACAGTCTACATATAAAATCAAGTAAACACATCACAGACTGTACTGGTTTTACTGACTCCAGGTTGATTGGGGACTTGAATTAGCTGTTCAAATTTAGGAGAGGCATTTGGCCATTTCTGAAGGTAGAACAATGGATACGATGACTGATGAGCTGCAATCTGACAGAGGCTAAACAGTAGCATTAAGCAACTGTCGGCTAATGATGGAAATTGCTTTGTTCCAACTGTCGAGACACATGTAATCAAGTGACTTGTGCCTTTTAACACAAAATCTGTGTTTAAATTCTACAGCTATAGCAGTAATTCTAGCCAGGGAGAGAAATAGTGAGCAATAGTAGCCGATCATTACCAAATGTGCCAGTTTATGTCAAGATTTTCACTTCTTGTCTTACATCTCATTTAAGTGGTGAATAATACATTTGCTGTAGTCAAAGTTATCAACATTGTCGTATGATGAAATTTCTATACTTCAACCTGAGTGTATCTTCTTCAGAACTATGTCGAAAAATAACTTATCAGTTCTGTCATTAAAGCAAGTATAGCTGGATTTACTGTATTTTATGACAAATCCTAATGATGTTGAACTGCTCTCTTTTAGTGTTGAATGCACCACCTTGCATGGAGGGACATCCATGGAAACTCTCAGAGCTAGAGGCGCATCCTCTTCATCTCAAAGGTCTTCAACAGTGTTAAATGATAAAGTAAAGAAAGCCAGATCTGCTCATTTTGCCAACTTATTGTTTCCCAGGAAAATGATAATTCCTTTGATTCTCTGAGGCCATGATTCTCCCCACAGCTACTTTAACGTGGTTGTGGGGAGAATCTGTATGAAGTGGATTGCGCTACTCCCTTCTGCCAGAGGACTCGCACAGACTGCTGTGATGCATGTGTTTTGAAAGTGAATGTGAAAGTAAATCGGATCTTCTTTTTAACAGCGACACTACTTTTCTGTGTCCAAGACAAGTTTTTACAATGCGAAAAGGTGACGTTACTCTGAACAGGTACGTAGTGCTGTTAGTTGAAATGTGGCAACAGGCACACTCTGCAAGCTTGCTTGTTGTTCGTAGTTTAGAAGCTGTTAGTGAATCCTGGTTATATCCTGCCAGTGCTCATCTCCCAAGCAGAGCTAACATAACCTGCCTCTTTATTTTAATTATAGACTCTCAGGTTTGAACACACACACTACTGCAGTATGACTGCTGTGCGTGGGTTGGCATGAATATTTTCACAAACAGCTTAGCCTGTGTTTTAGCCTCTAGCTTGTGCTCTATCACTCTCCTGTTTAGCTTCCCTTTGCTCTTCTGTCCCCACACACTGTCGAGAAAATCATGGGGTTGTGTCTGGCCCTCAGCTTCACTTCCACCAAAAGTTGGCCACTCACTCTTGAAAAACTTGGAAGGTCAATGTTATAAAGTCACTTTTTAAAACTGGCTTGTAGTTTTCAGTTTACTCGAATAGGGTTTTTTTTCCCAGAAAATATTCCAGTTTTACAGGTATAGGAAAAAATATAGCATCCTCTTCCTCTAAACAACTGTAATTACAGTCTGCAGCTTCTTCTTCTCATTTGCTTGCAGAAATATTAGACAACTGTCAAGAGCTTTAATCCAACAACCATCTGACCATCCAGCTTTACAATTTGCAGCTCCAGCACTTGATTGATCCCATAATTACAGCTGAACCAACCGCTGTTAGTGAGCCTGATGACTATTCTGAAGGCGATTCTTCTCTCCTAATACCCTCAATCCTATCTCACACCAGGAAAGAGAGATCAGCTGGCCTTGTTGGAGGGGGAGATAAGAGATTTCCAGGGATCATCTATCGTCAAAAGGCCAGACAAAATGGGTTCAAACAAGCCAATAAAAGAAAAAAATCCAAGAAACAGCAAGTCTGGAGCAGCAATCATCCACAAGCAAATCCTGCAGGTAGTCTTAAGCGGTTGCATTTCATGTGCGAGACTTTGGCGCAGCAGGGAATAAACCCTGCAGGAAAGAAAAAATGAGACAAACTTTGTGTGCCAAAGATGAGTCCTAAAATCTAGAGAGAAATGCAAAGCTAAAAGAATTCTAAAGTCCTGTTTTTAAACTGTTTTTCATTGTGGTCAAAAATTACTGTCTTGGTCTTTTCCTTAGAGAAAAACAAAATCTTGCTGCACCCAATAAATCAACCAGAAGCATTGGAGACAGATGGAGTGTGAGCACCTGATACTGCAGCTTTCTCATAACCAGGAATAGAGCTTCAGTGTGTGTGCAAGTAATTATTACAGGCAATCATCTGATGACAATCAAATTAATAACTGCTCAGATCTGAACATGGGTGTTAATCAACTGGATGCTGTTTCGCAGCCCTTGCAGTTAGTTTCGCCAGTCAGCCAAGCGTTTCCTTCACGTGGTATCAGATTGGCTTCTATTACATCTCATAATTAACTGACAATTTTGGGTCATACGAGTCCCACTGTTTGCCAGCTTGTGGTGTTATGAAAGTCAGTTTCCACTCATGTTTTATATATTTCAGTCGTGCTCTTGTCTCAGCACTTGTCAATCAGTGAAGCAATATAGCAAATAATAAAAGATAGAATTGAAATGCAGTCCAGGTTCAGGTCACACCTAATATGCAGGTGGCATCACGCTCCTAAGCGGTGTTCATTCCACTGACTCTCTGAAAAATAAATTACTGTATTCCTTCTGTCGCTGCCGAGGGTGCTACAGGTCAGAAGGTGGTGCAGTTCAAGGGTGGGGGTAATCTATTATTCTAATAATCCAGCCAGCAAATCAATAGTTCAGCGTGAGAGCTGAATACAAAGTGCACAACATCCATTTCTTTCTTTTTTAATCACACTCTCTTCGTCTTTCACCCTGTCTGTCTTCATCCCTTTTGTCAAACCCTTTAGATTCTTCTTCCTCCACATCTCCCACTCCCCTTTCTTTCTCCTTCCCTGTCTTCCTTCGGACCGTGTCATACAGAGAATTATTCATTGGGTACAAACGGAGAAGGTGGTATTTTTAGTTTCCTGCGGCTGAATTATTCACCGCATCCCTCCATCCCCGGGCCAGTGGGACTGCTTAACAAGAGGATTACAGAGAGGTGGGGAAACCCTCACATTCAACAAAAAACCTCATCAGCCAAACCCCTCAGAAACACAATGGAGGCTCCAAGGAACAGCAATGTTTTAGAGGTACACAGAGGAAAATGCATAATGTGAATGCTGTATTTGATTACTTTTCTGCCTTTTGTGCAGTGATCGTTTTTGTTTTCATGTCCCTTCATTTATGCGTTCAGCACTTTTCTTTCTCATCTTTCTCTTCATGAAATGCAGGAATGTCCAGTGACAGTTCTTTTACACTGCCTAACTTCTCCAGTCCAGCAGCTTTGGCTCTGACTCCTTTCAAGATTGGCAGGAAGTTTTAGAGAAGAAAGGTCATGATTGGTTTCCTGTCTGGCTTCACTCCAGACTGGCTGCGTCGTCATTATCACTTTGGCGAATGCTCTACACTGATATATATCTCTTCTTTGATACTTCACTTTGTGGAGAGAACTGTTCTAAAAGCCTATATGTTTTAATATCCAGGACACTCAACAGATTTCCTCCCGTGCTTTTCCTGAACAGCTGAAGAGGTGTGATACCTTTAAGAGAAAATACCCTGGAGACTATTTATCCACAAGAAGTCCACTATGGAAAGTCGATGGCTGGTGAAATATTGCAGAGAGGTGTCTCTGGGAGGGATCTTACTGACAGTAAGTGAAGCTGTGAGACTTCACTTGGTTCATGTGACTGGTTTCTCCGGGGAAGAAATTCCAGCTGTGATAATCACATGCTCCGGAGCTGAATCAATCAAAACAATGTGGCACTTACAATCATGCAGTGTACACACAGAAATGGTTTACTCAGAGACACCAGAGCAGGGACTGGAATTTATTCCACTCAAGGGTTGAAATTTTAATAGAAGATGCTTCATAAATATTTTATCTAGTTACTGTGAAAGGTACACTTTATGAATACAGGATCAAAATTTATAAAGCATCTGAGTGGATTTAGACACATTTATGTCTCCTGCTTACATAACCAGCTGCAGAAAAGAGGGCACCCTGCTTTGTGGAATTTGGTGAACAGTTGCCTTTAAAACAGGAGGGTTTTCTCTCCGCTTCAATAATCCAATTCAACGAGGGCATCTTGAACTAATTTTGGAGTGCTTGTGGCTGGCATCAGTTACGTAAGAATTAAAAATGATAAAGCCCAGCATATAAAAATGTGGTAATAGATTGCATAACCAACTGACTCATTGCCATTAAATCATTAATGCTGGAAGCTGGAGCTTCCATAGTGCTCCACTCACTGTTGTCGCTGTTCTCGTCCTTGCTGCCGTCAATGGTTCCATCCGGCTGCATCTGCAGGTAGAAGCCCTGCTGGCTGAACAGTCGTGTCACGATGCCTTTCAGCTGCGGCTCTGGAACACACACAAGCATTCACACAACACACACACACGCACACACGCACGCACGCACGCACGCACGCACACACACACACACACACACACACACAAACACACACACACACACACACACACGCAGACATACAAGGCCGTCGGCCAAACCACAGCCCCATCCCCAACAAGAATATGTCAGAGGGATATTCTCATAATTATGACAAAAACACACAAGAGTTAACACCTCTGCCTTCAGCTAAGTGTTCTCACACTCACAGCTGAAATGTTTAACAAACAAATGTTTCACAAACATAGATGCACGGTGTAAATTAGTTGGAAAAAATAAAGAAAACCTCGCTGTGGAAGATAGAGAGAACCAGCAGAACAAGAGGTTTTTGCCATTTACTTTCTTCATTTAAAACCATTTACTTTAATGTCATGTGTTTAATGCATTATATAAGCATTTCGAATATGAATAATATATTAATTGAATTTTAAAAAATCAATGAATTTATGAGGCTCATCTCCACATCTATCATACCAAGTTAGAAGTAATCATTTATTTCGAAGTCTTTTTGTTCTTGTGGCTCAGTCCAGCCTCCGCAGCTGTCTGCTCACAAAATAACTAAAAGCATTTCTTTACCTTCTAGCAGTCAGTGAATATTAATACCTCTATGATGGACAGTTAGTAATGAGTCATCTCAGACATATCCTCAAATACAGCAAAGAGCTATTTGACTATAAGGCCTGTACAAGAAGATCAACATGACAGAAAATCAATGAATGCTTTTCCTTTCTCCAACGTCTTAACGTGTCTACAACAATGACTGATTTTGATCTGGGTTTAGAATCATATTGCAAAGTACACCAACATGACAACATTTCTCTTTGGTATGAAGCAACTGTGCATTTTTCAGATATTCAGTGTCGTTTATTAAGCAAGAAGTTGCTGAGGTTTTTTTAATTTTTTTTTGAGGCAACAAATTTTTCCCTAAAGATCCTTGGGGTTTCTCTATACCCTAAAGAAAACAGCCTTAAACTTTCCAGAGAATTCTTCAATGCCATAACCCTGAACCGACCTGCAGCTCCGAGGCTGTGACATTTGGCGCCTGGCCAGTGTGCTGTTCAGAGCGCTCAACACTTCAGGGGTAGCAGGTGGAAACACGGATTAGCTCGGGGCAAAGAAAGCCTCTCAGCCTCGGGCATTGCCAGGAAAAAATAAAAGTGTAAAAAAAACTGTGTTTAAGGGAAAAATGAATGCTTTGTCTCCAAAAATCACAACAGTTCTATTCTTTACACAAGCATGACACCTTAAGTGTCGGAAAAGCTGAAAACTTCAAACTTTTTGATCCAAGAAACTACTCCTGAGTGAGAATAAAAGTAGAAGGTATGGATACAGAACTAAAACGGTTGCTCTTATACTAAGGTTTACAGCAACGTGGAGCTCTACCGCTAAGTAGAAATGTGTTTCTTTAGCTGGGGTAGAGATTTTGAGACAAGCTCCATTGAAATGAGACAGCCGCTAAGATGCAGGGTGTAACTAATCCTTTGTTTATTTTGTCTGACAAAAGAAACAAATTATGCGTTTTGTCACTGTTGAATTGACGTTCAGTTTCATTTTGTGTCTAAACAAACAGTCGCTGAAAGGGTGCACTTTCAACATGAATGAACTGTAGAGGCAGAAGTGTGCCTGATTTTTCTCCAAGGTCATAACAAAACTCACTCAGGCACATAACACCCCAAATGATTTAGCAGAAGAAAATATTTTCAGACTTGATTTGCAGGGGGAAAAAGATTAAGTCTTCACCAGATTTGTGTTCAGCTGCACCAGCTGGCAATGGAATCCTTGATCACGGCTGTATTTACCACTGTACAGGCTCTATTTCTTTAGTTTAGAAGACAAGTGTGTGGGAAAGAAACTTCTAGAAAGAGTAAAGCCAGGACAGTGACCCTCAGCTAGTGAGAGTTCACCTCAACTGTACATCACCCTGACCATCAGTCCCCAACTCACCTACCCCCTGGGGTGAAGCCATCAATTCCTGGGACAGGCCCCTCCATCATCCATCACAGGCGGGGTGAGGAGAATGTGTGTGTGTGGGTGTGTGTATGTGTGTGTGAAAGCACATGGGAGTGAACACATCCGTAAATCACATGTGATAACTACACTTCCATAAATTAAGGCCTCAACACAGACCCAAGCAGCCGCTGACGGCTCATCAGTTCCAATCATTTAACAAAGAGTGCAGTGTATGTTGTGTTTGTGTGTGTGTGTGTGTGTGTGTGTGTGTCTGTGTGTGTGTGTGTATTTTTGCAGATCTGAATTTCAGAGTTTACACCATGTGTATGTGTGAAAAATATCCCTCAGTGGCAACTTACAGCAGATCGTCCTGTTGTGTGAGTGCACGGGCCATTAAAACGTCAATAGATTTACTTCATACCAATACAAGAGGACAAAACATTTAGGGAACGTCGACAAATGGCGTCATGACCGTGAAATGGTGAATGATCGCCTGCTCTGATAAAGTGTTTGACAAGAGGAAACACATCATACCACCCGTGAACAGCACAGTAAAGAACCTCTACACAGACGAACTTGACACATATTTACAGACACAGAACAAGGAACGAGGATAAAAGACTTGATCCAACATCAGACAAAGAAGAGAATGAGGCAGAGACAAAATGAGAGGAGGCCGAGCCAAAGACAAGGAGAGGAGAGTATAGTAGAGGAGGGAGAGACACGAGGAGCAACAAACGACGTGGCTTCAGCTACAGGTACCAAGTAAGCTGGAAAAATCCACGAAAAGCCACACAGAGGAAGGAGAGATGAGAAAGGAAAAAAAGAGAAGGAGTCAGCGAGGGAGAGGGGTTTGTCGGCTGTCAGACAGGTGTTAAAGCCCCACGCCCCTACCTCCCTCCCCTCCCTCCCTCCCTCCCTGGCCGAGGGGGAAGTCGACATGGGCGCGAGATGGGGGTGGAGACGAGGAAAAACACAGCACACACGGATGGAGGCTGAGCTACTGACCTAGCCTGCAGCCCTTATGGGACACCTGTGGAGGTTTCGAGGGTGCATCTTACGAAGTGGGGGGATAGAAGGAAAAACAACAAGTCTTTTAAACAGGCAGAATGCAATAAGTCTCCAGCGTAATCGGCTGTTTATATGCAAATATATGGCAAGGCATCAGTGGACATATAAGGGTGATCGACCAGAGGAAACAGAGCATCTATCTGTCTGTGTCTGTGTGATAGGAAGGTGTTACCTACCTGAAAACAGTGTTTGAAAGCCTGACGGCTTGTTGGCTGTCTGCTTATGTTTCTAATCAGGCGTTTAGTGGAGTTTTTGGAGCTGAGCTTGTGTCAAATGAGGCTGCATGACAACAGGGATTTAAGTTTGTCTGGCTGTCTGGATGATTGTCTGTCTCCCTTGTTCTCTCTTTCCTTTTTGCCTTAAATATTGCTGTCTGCCTTCTTCCTCTCTGTGCAGAACCCTGAGAGGACCTGACTGTCAGTCCTTGCTCAACTGATTTTCTGGTTTCAGAGAGGGCTGGCTTGTTATCTGTGCACCATGCAGGACGGACCCAGGAGACTAGAAAAGAAAGGAGGGGAAGGAAGCCCTACCTCAGAGTGTAGTATAGGCAGGCACAGAGCCTGTGTCTATCAATACAGCCAGAGTAGCTCTTAATCACTACAGCTAGACCTCCCTTCACTGCAGTAAAGCTCCCCTCTCTGCAATAAACATTTAACCATTAAAACATTTAATCTGAAAAGAGCCTTGGTGCACTGCGGAGCGACTTATCTCCCCTCATGTACACTCTAATCTGCAGGAATATTGAATTAGACAATTTGAAGCAGTCTTTTTGAGTGTGTTCAAGTTGTGTGTGTGCGTTAGGGGGAAGAGAAATGGGGAGGAGAGAATGGGGGTAAATTTAAGCGTGCAAAATCAAAGGCTGACATACACTGAATGGCTGCTGGAACAAAACCTGCACAAGCTGTGGCATCTGTTTTGCTCCAGGGTGATTGATTATTCTGATTAGAGCAGAATCTCAATAGCCAAAGGAGTAACGTCACAGCCTACAGATCGTCTCCTGTACATTAAGGCAGCACTGTTTCGGTCTAAAAGGGAGGGCTGTGTCGTGCAGTGGACCGACAGACAACAAGAGGACCTGATGGAACAGGTGGATTGTGTTCACGACGCGGAGAAAAATCTACCTTCTCCGGCTCTTGACTGCAGTATAATGCTTCTGCTGCTCCAAAGAGGGGCGGGGTGAAGGGTGGGGGGCTGTGGTTGGGGAAAACCGCTTCCATACGCACACACAATACACATCTGTGAGAATAAATCTACATGACTAACCTGGTCGCCGCCGAACCGGTCTTTTCTTGCCGCTGCAGAAACGGACTTTGCTGAAGACCCCCAAGAAATGCCTCTCGCATAGAGAGCGGGGGTCTTTGCTGGGGCTGGGGCGACGTTTCGAAGTAGAGACCCGGTCGCTGTTCGACTCCCTCGCTTGGCGTTTCTGCCGGATCAGGGAGCTGGCGATCGCGGCCATATCTCCCCGAACCGAGTCCTAAAAAAAACCGAGACTCTGTTTTCAGCAGAGGCGGGATGTTGGTGCGGATTTCTTTGCGCAAAAATAAAACAAAAATAGCAAGAGATGATTTTATGTGTTGGTCCGCGAGTTTTATTTTCTCTCTTTTCAACCAAATGTCATCCTGATCAGAAAAACCCTCCGAGTTCCGGGCATCATTACGCTTAAGGCTGCATCCTCCTGCAGGGACAGAAGCGTTCAATTCAGCTGCTGTGAGTTGGGTTTTTTCAGTGGCACTCAGGGCTCTGAATCAACAGCCTCAGATCTTAAATGAAACATACATGTATGGACTACAGGCCACAGGGGCCAACATATGAGCCGTGCATACATGCAACAGTGTCGATAAGTTGATGCAGCTGCGTGGCATCGGACATTTTCAGGTATTCCAGGTGAACAGTGCCGCGTCTGGCCAGCACGACTTCGTAATCCTCATCTGCACACCAGCCCTGTCCTCAAGCTTCCCGGTGCCGTGTAATTGTTCGCATCAACCTAAATCCATCCACAAGTCGATCGTGCGTAACCAGAGAATGGATCCTAACTTTACCAGCCGCCTGATGCTGATGATTTACTCCATGCGCAAAGATGAATGAAAAAGATCCACTGCTGCTTCTGTGAGCTCAGACACGCGAAGCCCAGTCTCTGGTTCCGTCGATGATGGCACCGGAAAAAACGGAATCCACAGCAGCAGTAGCAGCAGCAGCAGCAGCAGCAGCAGTGGAGGCTACTCTGCAAAGGATGCTGCAGAGATGTAATTCAAGCCTGCAGGGAAGGATTCTCGTCTGAAAAAAGCAACAATTAGTTGTGGCGAACGCACGCCGGAGTGCTTTTCGTTGTAGCGCACAAATAATAAAGAAGCTTACGCGATATTCCCAGCGCGTCCCAGATGGACGACGTCGGTGTGTTTCATCGCCGTCAGCGAGAGTGGACGGTCGCGGTCCATAGCCTACTCTCTCTCACTCTCTCTCTCTTTTCTCTCCCTCTCCCTCTCTCTCGCTCATTCGCTCACCCCCTCTCTCCCTCTTCAAGTATTTAACGCAATCATACGTGATTGAGGTTCGTATTAGGAATTCTCTTGGGAGACGACAGGTGATCTCCAGGGGGGGATTGCCCATGTAAATCAACATGAAAAGAGACACGGGTGCATGCTGGGTGTTTTCCCGAGCGTAGGGGTTGTAGTCCCTCGGGATAATCCAAAATGAGACGGCTGATCTCACAAATGTGGCTTTGAATAACGATTAAAGTCCGAATGTGCTCGTTTTCAAAAGGGGCAAAGAGGGCGCGGAGAAAGCAGAAATAAGAGAAATCTTAATCAGCTTACGCAGCATCCTTATCCACATAGCTTATTCTGACTCCAATCGTTTTATTCGCTAAAAAACCCAAGGCCACGCATGACACTAAGAACATATTAAATCTGGCTAAAGGGATTACCTGCAACAGGTTTCAGCACACACAGAGCAAACCCCAAACACCAAAGGCACACTGGAGACCCAGAATGACACAACACGAGGAGAAAAATGGGATTTAGGGCTTATGGAAATGAAATGGACCCCAGTGACACGGAAAACATTACAAACGTCATCCCCATAGCTAAATTAGCCCTTATTACAAAAACCTGAGAAACACTTAAGATACTTCAATTGGATAGGTTTTGATGGCGAGGAAGAGTCCAATTATATACATGTATTTGTGCATAGGTCTACGATGTTTTCTATCAAAGGCAAACCAATACATAAAAATACACTGTACAATGTAACTTGTTGTTTCAACTTTAAAAAATATGATATAACAGGCTGCCTTAAAATTTGCTAGTTAAATGTTCGGTCCATAAATAAATGTTGATATCTATCTATCTAGATAGGTACCAGTATTGATCAATACCTGCATGATGAGATTGAAACGGATAATTATCAGTATATTTCTGATTTCCCACACATTATCATCTTTCTGTAACAGATAATCTGAAGGTATGTGCAAGCTGTTTGATCACAGTTATACATTTAATGCTGGAATACAATAATTGTTCAAATCCATGAGTATTCAAAATGACTGTTTTACCACAAATCAGAAAAAAATTAAAGCACATGACAGTTTTCTGGTTGAAAAATTAGTTATTCACATTCCCGCATGAACGGAAACATTAGTTTTGGTGGGTGTGTGTTATTCTTGATAAGTGTGACAAGCTGCATTTCTAAGTAAAAAGTATCAATGTTGGTATTGATATCAGCATTACTGGTCCCATATGTACTTGGTATAGGATCAATACCAAATGTTGGGTATCGCACACCTCGAACCTGCACAATCTCATGCCTTTGTTAAGTACAGCAGGGTCTCATATATCCACTGCAGTCCTTCTTACCCATGGTGTAACTGCTAGGTTACAATTCTCAAAAACATCCTGGGTAGAACTTGAAAGCTGTAGCTGTGCAAAACAGCTGGGAGGGGCTTGGGTGAATTTTAGGTCAACATGCGTCACTGATTTATGTGAACATAAAATCTCAAGTTGAAATACATTATGTTGTAGAAAAAATGTCAACCAATATAACAGCAACCTCAGTAATCTTTCGCCAGAATGACAAAGAATAATAAGCTAGAATAACAATTGTGCAAAATTGCACTTTAAAGTGAATAAAACGGTTATATTCATCACAAGAATTGAAGTTAATCAGGGCAAAGTACCCCATGTTCTGCCCATATGTGTGCACTAACATCTGTCCAAGTGCATGTAAGCATACCACTGGTTTCAAGTTTATTATTGCATGGACTATAGATGCACGCACACATGCCACACATTAAATACACACACATACTGTGGGAGGGAGAACACGTGAGCCTTCAGCAGTACAGCAAACCTCTCGCTTCCCTGTGATGAAACAGCATGAAACATTTAGAGGCTTTTTCTTTTCTAGGTTTGACATCCCTTTTCACCTGACCAAACCAGGACAGGAAAAAGAGAGGGGGCAGAAGAGAAGAGTTCTCTTTTTGACAGCCACTGTCCCCACCCTGAGAAAACATTCTGATAAAATGAATTGAAGTGCTGAATGTGATGAGGTGGAATCCTGGTTAATGCCTGGAGTACTTTACCATGGTTGTTAAGAGAGAAAGAGATGTGGAGGACAGCTGAGAAACTCCCCCAAATAAAGAGAGTAAAGAGGATAAAGGAGAGCAAAAGAAAGGTTGGGAAATAAAACATCCAAGCCGTGAATCTCGCTCTGTACTCTTATCGAGCTGCGAGTGAGTGGTAGGAATGAATATTTCACTGCACCATAAAGAAATGTCAATAACAACTATGATACCATATTAATCATTCTGTGGATAAGCAGGAATGTGATAACCATTTCTCAGAAAATAAAGAGCTGCTGGTTAAATTCCCAGAAATTGGGTTGGGAGGGGACTCTGTGATGAGGAGTGCTTCAGAGACACAGGACAAATAAATCTTTGTCAGGAAAGATAAAGTATTCCCTAATGAGGATCTGCTCAGCGTCAGCTCCTCTACCAGAGACAATTGATGTTCACCTCATTCCACATGCAGTAAAATACTGCAGCTATGAAATGGAAAGCAGATTATATAATGCAATAATTGTGATTGTGTATTTTAATTATTTGTCTCTTTAAAAGATATGCAAGCGCTGTTTTTAGTGCAAGAATCAACCAAAGTCATCCCTGTGTATGGTACAAAAATTTCTGAGCAAAGCAAAATTATTCAATTATTATCACTATTATTCAAATTTTTCAGAGTGTGCAGTGTCCTTATTTATTTTGAGTCACACTGAACATAGTGCAGCATATGAGCTTAAAACCTCTGGAACACTGGGGGACATGAACAACAGCCTACCTCTGGGTCTGTACCGGTGCTAATGCAACAAAAAGCTCAGTCTTTACTTTACACCTGCTGCCACCTTGTGGAAAAAAGTGAGTCACACACGCTCAGGGTGACTACAGTGGAGGTTTTTCTCTCTCCAGAGTTTGTCACTTTAACGTGTCCTTGAGATACCTCACGGATCGGGTGACTCACAATAGCTGGAGCTAGTTTTCACAGTGTAATGTCTGCTAAACTGAGTTGCCAGGTCTGCAGGAGTCAAAGAGGAGAGACGTGTGCAGATGAGAGCAATAAAGCAATGCTCTTTATTCTGTCACATCATAATACTTGGTTCCTTTCAGTATGATACATAAATAAAATTAATAAGAAATAAGAGCCATGAAGAGCAGAAACAAAGTGCCTCATATCTGGGAAGAGCTTGCAGATATCCAAGTTAATCACTCTAAAATGAATCCAGAAGAGAACAGGACCTGGTTGAAGTTCTCAAAGACTTTCAGCCTATGATCCATAAACACTTCCTCACCTCTGATGTGATGCTCTGATCTTATGAAACATTTAAATTATTGCCAGACAAAAGCAATATCCCTTCATTTACCATAAAGAACAGTGTAGATCACATTACAACTTATTTCAGAATCTCCTCCTATCCTTTTTCTAATCATAAATAATCAAATCACAGCACCAGACACACAAATTGTTGACACAATGGTGACAGCTGATAGCTGAATATGACAAATCTAGTTAGTCATTGAAACAAATCATGCTTGACAAGTATGGAAATTGTTTTACGTGAGGTTACATGACACACAAAGACCTCAGCATTCATTCACTGACCTTTTACATTTGACAAAACAGTGACTGATAATGAATAACTGGCTAAATAAAAGCTTTTTTTGCATTATGCTCCAACAATAAGAAATATCAGCAATTTCAACTCCAACTGTATTCCTTCCACCTAAAATACTGTATTTAACTTCCAGACCACAAAAGCCAGGTGCAAACTCGATGCTTCAACAAGGTGCAGGTGCAAACATTTAAGTGTGCTCTGAACCATCTTTCCGAAACTCCCTGGGAGGTATTTTTTGGCGAAATGCCCGAGCCTGGAGAGCAAACTGCTCTCCATGCTTTACATTATCTTGTGGTGGACAGTGTCCCTATGGCAGAGAGACACAGCCATTGCCAGCTAAAGGTTCGCCCAAAAGGTGTGTGATTGATCTTTTCATTCTTAGTCAATCATCTAAAACTGTTGAGATATGATTAACGGACAAGTTCAGGTATGAGTGAATAGTAGTTAATTATCCATAAAGAGACGTAAATGAGAAAAAAATATATTTTCAGCACTTTGAGGTTTAGGTTGACAACAAAGACACTTGAGTACTTTTCTTCAAGAGTTATTTGCAGTTAAACTGCAGTAAAGGTAAAACTTCATTCTGGGATTTTACGACAAACTTACCTGTGTATCATTTTACTCTCAGCTGTCGTGTCAACATTTATGAGCTGATTCGAGTTCTGATTGAGGTCATAAAGTTCATGTCACAGCAAGCACAGATGCAGGATAAGGACTGGCAGGGCTTTATAGCAGAGTCCTACAGGTCCCAGTGTGCATGCTGCTTTTGGTCCAACCACCTCAGAGGAATCAACTGTGCTTAATGGAGTTTCTAATTGTCTGGCCTGAATTTGAGCGCTTGCTCCTCCTGCTCAAACTACAGGAGGGCCAATGTACACCAAGGGATGGGGGGGGTGTTGTCAGGAGAAGGTGTTGCATTTGAGTAATTTTTTTTGCACAGGAAATGAAAGGAAATCTTTTTTTCAAAGGTAAACCCCTGCATACTGTCCAATTGGCAAAGAACATGTATTTATTGCAACATATCGGCACTAGACCTCCATGGAGAAAGGTAAAGGTACCAAAATGTTGCAAATAAATACATGTTCTTTGCAGGTTGGACAGTGTGCAGGGGTTTACCTTTGAACTATTTGCTGGATATCTGTCTGCCAATGCACCTGTCCTGAGAAATATACGAGTAGAGTTATGTTGTGAGCAGACGGCGGCGGCAATGCAGGGAAATGCTGAGACATGACTGGAGGACATGGCAGGTGTCTCAGGCTGTTTGCCAAACACTGTTGAGTGCAGATAGTGTGTGTGTATGTGAGTGAGTGTGTGCATGTGTGTGTGTGTGTCATTGAGATATCAAGTCTGTCCATGTAACAAGTTAATAAGTCTTAACAAAACAAAAGTATTCCTCATATGGAAAACATTAGTGTTATACAACCTTACTCCTATAGCAGGCCGAGTTTTCATTAAGCATATAAGTGACTGTAGCCAAAGTGGAGGTCAGGGTATATGAGGGGGCCCCAAAATAAAAAGTTTTATTTCAAAGCTGAACTTTAAAATAGTCTCAAGAAGGAAGTCTGGTTCTTAGTCATTGCTTTTTACTTTTGTTAGATTAATCTATTATCAAATTGCTGTGATTTCAATCTGTGTGAACGTGAAAACTTTTGGAGCACTTCCACTGTGGCGCTGTCCGTGGTGCTGAACCGCGCTGCATGTTTTAGGGCCCGTACAACAACACTGCCTCTCCAGGCCCCTGAAGTTTAATGACTTGATCCCTGCATTGTCCATTTTTTTGGCCCGCTTCGGCTGCAGCACTGGAACGAGCTCGCCTGCAAATCTAAAACCTCAGTCTGGTCTAAAGTAACCGGAGAATAGTGCGGCTGCTGGATGCTGCTTTGCCAGCAGCTATCCGCAAACACAAAACTCGGGACAGATGCGAGGAGCACTGCAGACTCAGAAGATGTTACACACTCGAGTGTCCAGTGAAACCCACTCCTCCACCGTCATTCTTTCCCTTCTTTCATCCTTTTTCCCCCCTTTTTTGAAATCACTCAAGACAGTAAGCATGCAAAGCGCAGGTAGCTACAAAGCTACGCTGCTATGTGCTGTGTCTCTCACCGTTGGTGATAGTGGTCGACTTCGATCGTTGTCCACAGAAACACTGCAGCATATGCGCTCCTTTCTGAAGGAATGGCCTCAGAATCCTCATTGATTTGGGTTGATGGGAGCCTTCCTCAATCCAAACAATCGGACGAACGCTATCACAACACAGCAGCAGCAGCAGGGTCAGGCAGCATAGCGTAGCCAGCCAGGCTCATAGCAGCCCTCAAAACGCCGGAAGGGCACAGTCTGCAGGACAAATTACGCTAAAACGAGGCATCTTGAGTGATTCCCCTCTTCTCTCTCTCTCTCTCTCTTTTCTTCTCTCTTTCTAGCTCGCTCTGTCTATCCTCTTCTCGTCCACCGACGGTCATTCGCGTTCACGGCACACTCCTCTTCCGCCACGGCAAGTAGGCAACGCAAGGACGTTACAATGTGCTCTTAATTGTACATCCCCCCTCCTGTCTCCGCGTCTTTACCAGCAGCGGACGTAATAGCAGGAGAGGAAGAGGGGGGAGAGGGTGAGGGAGAGAGAGTGAGTGAGTGAGTGAGGGAGAGAGTATGCACGCCAAAGTTAAACTGCAGGGGGAAGTGGCAGCAGGCCGGCCACGAGTGAGGTAATGCGGAGCTGACACTTCAGGCGACAACGGCTGCAAAATCTGACGCTGGCGCTACAGATGTTGTAACCCAGGAACCAATGGTTTCTCTTTCATTTTTTTAGAAACACACACACACACTGAAAAAAACAGACCCACTGGGAACAAGCGGACAACGCAGAGCTGACGTCAGCTGCAGCCCACCGTTTTAAAGATAAAGGTTTTTTTCAGATACTACCTGAAAGTTTATGGCACACCAGTGTGGTTTCTCGGTCCAAGGGTCAACTATGTGCACAGCAGCACGACATATGCACTATCAACAGGGGTTAAATCCAAAGAAAAAGATTGTCTGTTAACTTTCTTTGCTTTCTTAAACTGCAAGCGTAACGTTGAAGCACGTGCACTTTCTTACGTAAAGCTGTCATGTGATGCGTCATGCGTAAATGAGAAATAGAGTGGATAAAGGCCTTTGCAAGTTGCTAGAGCCTAGGTGGTGACTTGTTGATTGTTGCTTACCTTTGAAGAATAGGTGACCAAAAAAATTTAAGTCGTGGGGTAAATCAAGTACCAATATGTAGAAAAAGAATCAATCTGATCAACTGACACAAATGTCTCCCAAATTAGATACTCTAATGGAAAAAAAGACACCTGTTCAATTAGTCAAAATTATTGAACCAAACAAAAGAAGGTCTCATGGCATGCTGGTGTTTCTTGGTTCTTCTTAAAAAATAGAAGAAAATAAAGAAATTACAAGAAGAAAAGTTGTAATTTAAGGGACTGTGTGGACTTTCTAAGTGATCTTGAAATAGCCTATCTGGATACATGCTCAATCATAATACTCCATTTAAAATGATGTTATCAGCGCTAAAATAGGTTATTTCTCAATACTAATTCTTAGCTTTTCAATCAGGACTGACTGGTCAGATTGGACTGGATTGATTTACATCATGTCAAAGTCACTATAACAACACCACACCGGCTGACAAAATTTAGCAGTGAGAAGAGATATGTGTGTTTTTTCTCTGCTGGAAACAATTTCTGAGATTTATTTTGAAGAAACGATGGGAGCTGGGGCTGGACAAGCAGAAAGAAAAATGACAGAGAAGCAGCAGAAAGCTTAACAAGAGAATGAAAGAGCACAAGGTAAAGACTAAAACACAAGCTAGAGGCTGTTTGTAAAAGTGTTCATTCCAACCCACATGCAGCAGTTCTACTGCAGTGGTCTGTTCGAACCTGAGAGTCTACCAACAAAACAAAGAGTCAGGTTACAGTGGCAGGACATAACCAGGATTCACCAATATTACACAGTACAGATGGGTTTCAGAGCACCTTAGCACGAAATATAGCCAGCTACTAAACAACAGTACCAACACAGAAAGTTTGCTTTCAAACAACAGCACTATGTAACCATTTTTAAATACATTACCTTGTTGTGTTGTATCCGGTAAAAATTGTCTTGAACAACGAAAAGCAGTGATAAAAAGAACATCCTATCTACTTTCACTTTCAATTTCATAATAAATACATCATGAAAGTTTGAGCAAGTCATACGCTGCAATACACTTCATACAGATTCTCCTCACAGCTACTTTGAACTTAAAACTTATTTTCATAAAGCTTACAGTAAGAGATGGCTCTGGTCTGGACCAGCTCCTAGTTTGGTGCTTAGATTGTCTTTTCCTCCTCCCCGATCTGTCCGTCAATACCTTAAACTCTTCATGTCCCATTACATTTACTGAGCACAGATCTTTCTAGGAGTCTCTGAGCTCGCTTGTTTTGACGGTTCCTCTAGATCAGTGCTGTGGACAACCAGCTGCAGTGACACTATGAGACTCCAGCTGCCATGGCTATTTGAGTCACATCATTATCTTCACTGCAAATACACCAGTGTTGTAGCATTGAAGTCTGCCCATCTTGCCCTCTTGCATCCTCTTCTATCCCATTATGGTAAAGGTGTATTTCTGTCTAACATGAGACTGGATCTGCTCAAGGTGTCCGCCTGTCAAAAGAAATGTGTCCTTGCTGCTTTGGCTTCCTGAATGCTGCAAAGTCTTCTACTCGTGGTGACTTAAAATGAGACAGGACTCCATATCTTGTCTTGTTATTTGTTGACTCTTTCTTGATATTATAGGTAATGTTTTTACAGCATCTTGAGACATTTGTTGTGAGTTGGGGCTCTATAAATTGAGATTAATTTATTGATTGAATGATTGAGTTAATTAATCTAAAATGTAAGTAGAACAAGTGCAAAGGAAAATGAAATATAGTGATGAACTTGTACTTTACCAACTCAAGGAATAGTATGTTTGCATTGAAGTGAGGTTGTAAATAAAGACAAACGTTTTAGAATTACATATGGATTTCATCCGGTGCTGCTTTGGAGAAACCACAAGAAGAATCACTAGAGGGACACAAACGTGTATGTTTAAGTATAGTGTAAAAATGAATGGGCTTTGGCAAGGCAAAGAAAAGTACTGAAAATCCCCCAAACTTAGTGTACTCTTACACGGAAATTGTTTGAATTAGAGGTATCTTTTGGTTAAATGATGTAGCAGTGACTCAGTTTGCAATGGTTGAAAGTCCAGCATCTGTTCAAAATCTTGGGTATCTAATTATTAGCAAGGCAAAGCACTCTTCAAGCTAAAAAGTGAACTGAAAAAAGACAAATGGTGTGACATTTTAGAAAACATCATTGTCCTGCCCCTTTGGATGACACTTTGTCTAATGAGAGTGCATTCGAGGACCTGAGGCGATTAATTTAAAAGTCACTCTGACCTTACTGTCGATGCAAAGCTGTTTTAACAAAAAGCTCAAGAATGGAAACAAAATAAGACAATGCTTATTGGAGCATTACCAAACAACATCACAATGTTTGCTTTATCTGCTGTCAGACATTCATTCACACCAGGGCCACAGTTGTTGCCCTTACGTTTCATAAAAGCAAAACTATGTACCATTTTCTACACAAGAGGGAGCCATAACATAAAGCACTCAGAACAAAGTAAGCTACAGAGGCCGAGATTTGACCACAAAGCAGAAAGAGTGAATAAAACGAAGTATCAACACAAACCCTTCAAGTATCCAGAGCCTGGAAAATCAAGCATTTGTTTTTAATTTTCCTGTGTGTTCACACATTATTGTTCGTAAAGATGTGCAAAAACTACTGCAGCATTCAGTCAGCAAATTTTTGACATTTGTAGCACTTTGCTGGATGTCTATTAGTTTTTCACATTCACCTTTATATCACCTCATGCAACCTTGCACCACAAAGACAACAACTAGCACAGCACCAGCGACTTCAGGGACATGCCCTCATGATGTCGAGTATATACAATGTGCATAAAAGTACGTTTTAAGTCAGCAATATATCTCAACAACAGCGTTCATGCAAACAAGGAAAGGTCAGAGGAGTAAAGAGAGAATGCGGGGAGCAGGAGGGGGGTGCTGGCATCAGACCCAGAGTCACAGATATGGTGATGGTGCTGTATATTCAGCTGGAGCTGTTCTGTCCTACTGCAGAGCCAATCATTGCTATATGCAGAAAGACAGAGACAGTAGGGCGGCGGGGGTGTTGGCACAGAGGGCACAGGGAGGGATTAAAATGCAATGAAGTACAGCTAATATGTTAAACTTGCCTAGTGACAACAGTGCTAGACAGTTATAAAGATAAGTAAAAATAGATCTACTCGAGAATCTTTCAAGGTATTCATACTTGACTTGAGTATTGAATAAAACTGTGAAGAAGCAATAAATATGTTAATTATAGTTGGCACAAAACTTTCTAGCTAAATTTTTTGATTTGCACCTCCAAATTTATGCATATATTTTAGGGATGTCCTGATCTCCATCTCATGTCTCTGTTTGTGGATGGACAATCAATGGAAAAGTCAACAAAGTGAGCCGACCACCTACTTCTGAGCATTTACTGGACATCAGCTTTCATAAACTTATAATTGCATATTTCAAGAGAATTGTTCACATGATGATGCAAGCTTTAATTTTGGCACTAATACTCTCTGAGGGCCACTCTTTTGAAAAATGACATCAAGTACTTAGGAATTCAAGATGGCCACCACTATTGACACTATTGGAATGATGAGCATTCAATAAAACGGTGGCCATCTCAAGTTTTTGAGTGTCTCACATCATTTTTCAAGAGTGGCCCTCACAGTTGAACCAATTTAAAAGCTTGCATTGGTTTTGAACTATTGAAATAAACATTTGGTTGAACTAGTGGTCATCTTGAAAAATGGCTGACCCTTTGAATGTTTGAGTCTTATGTCACTTTTCAAAAGAGGGCTCCTTTAGAGACTATTTGTACCAAAATTCATTCTTGCATCATCACTTGATAATAATAATTATTATTATCCTCTGAAGCTTATTGTATTCTGTCTTTGTGGCTGGGTTTTGAAGTTAAACTATGATATATGGTTTTGAGTCGAATTTGAAATATGAGTTTACAACAATATTAGCTGGACTGAATGGTATTAGCTGAGGACACCTTTGAGACCATTTTCATCAAGCTATTTATGTAAATAAACAAAACAGTTGCTTTGAATCTCTATTATCTACCTAAGTATCAGATCAGGACTAGGTATAGGCAAGTACTCAATTCTAAAAAAAACAAATTGAAACATCATGTCAAAGCCCATTTGCCCAAGTTCAGGTTAGGGATTGCTCTCTTGCAGCGGTGCGACTTTTGTGAAAGCATTGTTGCACGATAAAGATACTGACCTGGGAATGAAAAACCTGTCAGTACCTGCTCTACACAGTGAAAGTGTTTCTTGTTTTGGACCAAGCATACGTGTTCTTCTCTTTCTCTCTCTTAATCTATCAATACTGTTGGTAGGTAGACACCAATCACCAATCAGCCGTCAGTCACACAGTTGTTAGAAACCTTTTTTTTATCTCTTTGTTTTTGATTCTTTTCTCAATGACAGGTCCTGTGTAAATTGCAATGAAATATAACATTTCTGCAATAAACTCAGAACTAGAAGTGAAAGTACTGTTTTTGAAAACAATTTTTAGGAAAGTACAGGTTAACCAAAAGTTACTCTGTGACAGTAAATAAAAGTAATAAGTGACTTTCTACTCCTGTCTTCTGATGTTTGTGTTCCTGGACCTGAGTACAGCATATTGCACCTTTTGGTGAGGCTGCAAATTGTTACTGACCAATAGATAGCAGCAGTTAGAGACACTTTAGTGATCAAAAATTTACAAAAAAGTCCCACTCTGATTGAGTCAGTGTTTGGTTTATCTGCTACGATGGAACATATAAATACAGCATTGCAGTCCTACTTCATTTGCAGATTTTCAGAGCTCATAATTAGGTTATTACAAGTTCTTGTTTCGGGCGACTCAGTGATATTAACATACCTACAAACAGCACACTACATATCCACTGACAGCAATCCACATCTTCTACATACAGGTCCTTTAAACTGATTTTACCCAAAGAAGATATTGCTTTAAAACTGCAAATATACAACTCCAATAACTTGCACCAATGAAGTGAATCAGATTTAAACCTTAAAAGCAGAACTCAGGGCTCTTTAAGCTCATTGCCTTAAGCTTTATAAAATAACTGAAGGTGACTTGGAGGAGTTTATCAAGTTTTTATCAGCACCTCTCGTGTCTTAGCTGGAGTACTTTGGCTGAGCAGTTAGAGGACAAACTTCAGTCGGACTTTGAGGATTTTATGAGAATGCACCAGAAATGAAGAGAGACAGGGACTTTCACATCTACCCCTAACAGAATGTTCCCAATCAAATCCTTTTTACATTGCACATTTCTCTTCATCTTAACCTTTATTGCCTCACATGAGTCATAACCCTACCTTGCCCTGTCTTTATTTGAGCAAACTCAGATTTGTCTGTCTGTGATGACACGGTGGAAACGAGTCAGCTCTCATTTCACCCTCCTGTACATGTCAACAGAGGTAAGGTGAAAATGTTCACCTTGTAAGGTGAAACCAGCATAAGAGGAATCAAAATGCACCCTGTCGATATGTGCTGTAATAACATAAATCCAAGACTAGTAAAAAAAAAAAAAAAAAAAAAAAAAAAAAAAAAAAAAAAAAAAAAAAAAAAAAAAAAAAAAAAAAAAAAAAGATTAGCCTTTAAAATTAAGTATATGCAAAGTGGGGTTTAGAAATCCACTTCGGCTGCTTTCAGAGCAGTTTACATTGATAAATTATTGATCAATATGAGTTTACTGCATTTGCAGTAGGATGCAAAACTGAGATATCTTAGAATATTTATACAATAAATATTAAAACTGACCCATGTTCTGAAGGCTAAAGCATCACAAATGTATACTGTGCCATCAATAACTAGTCTGACATGGTTACACAGGCGTTGGATAAAAAAAAAACAGTTATGAAATGTACATTATCACAGTGCAGGTATTAAAAAAGCATTGAGACTCCCATCACTTGGAGGCTTTTATTTAACTATGGGTGAATGTTTTCACAGGTAGTAAATCTAGATTTGCAGTACTAAAAACATTTTGACAATATGGATTTTTTTTCATCTAACAGTACATTCAAAGCAAAGTCTTAAGTATTTACTGTTCAGAAATGCTTCACCAAAAGAGTACATTGTCTGTGAGGATGACTCAGTTATTTCTCATTGTTGTCACAGCAGAGCTACTCACAGCTGGGCAAGATGTGAGAGAGCAAACATAAAAGATTATTGCAAAACATATGAAACAGCCACTTACTCATTTAAAGCCTGACATATTAGATATATCAAAGTTTTGTAGCTTTGGTACCACGTCACATCAATATAAGATATTTGGCTCGCAATACCTGCTTCAATGACCTTCTGTTTAAATGGAAAAAAAATCAGTGTTGCATTTATCCTTTAGCTTCTTTCCGCACACAGTTAAAATAGCTGGGGGTCCCAAAGAGACTTGAGTTCTTCCTGCAAAAAGTTACGTGATTACTATTCGTTAATTTGCAGTGTTGAAGTCTAAGTACAGGGCTGCACAGTGGCGCAGCGGGTGGCGCTCCAGCCTCACAGCAAGAAGGCTGCCTGTTCAATGCCCCGATCAGGCATGGTTGGCCTTTCTGTGTGGAGTTTGCATGTTCTCCCCGTGCATGTGTGGGTTTTCTCCGGGTACTCCGGCTTCCTCCCACAGTCCAAAAACATGCCCACGTTAGGTTGATTGATTATTCAAAATTGACTTTAGGTGTGAGTTTGTGTGTGAATGGTGGTTTGTCTCTGTGTCAGCCCTGCGATTGACTGGTGACCCATGACAGCTGGGATAGGCTCCAGCCACCTGGGACCCTAAATAGTAGGATAGACGGTTAAGAAAATGAATGAATGAAAGTCTAAGTACATTAACTTTCATTGCCCCAAAACTATGTCAAAAAAGGCATAAATGCATTCGTTAATGCAGAAATCATTCACCCAGCTGTTATAAGCTCATAGGCTGATGTTCTAATTATTGTTTCCAAACCTGCTCAACCAGTCACAGCTCTTTGTTACTCCAAGGTGGTGTATTTAAACCAAGCAGCAACTTCAGATGAGAAAATATGAGAAGATGGGAAAGTGCTAGAATCTGCTGTTTGTCAAGGGTCATCTTGAGGTTGGTCCTGGAAGTCACCAGAAGTCACATTCACACCAAGCCAATAAAAGTCGTTTACACAGCAGAACTAAACATGTTTACAGCCTGATACAAAAAATTGTCTTCAGTCTGAAATGTTACTTTCACTAATGACACACTGTATGTGGGGGTGAATTTTTTTCTAACTTGGAAGTTTGTAGGATATAAAGATGCAATTTTGACCAATCAGAGGCACAGCTCAACTCACGTGACTGACAAGCACCCTTAGTGTGGAGACTCAAAGCCCACCCCATACACAATATGGCAAGGCTAGTCATGTGCTTCAAAACTCTGTTTTACAAACACATGCTGATGTCATGGACACTACGTCCATTTATTCTACAGTCTATAATTTTGACACATCTAAACTCTCTTTAATTCCTGCCACACCTGTGCTACTCACACGCTGTGGCTGCTGGTTAAACTTCGCCTCTTCCACCCAAGCATCTCCCTTCAAAGTCTATGTGTATGTTTTAAGTGGTGGGATTTTACAGTGCATCATCTTGGAGCAAAATCAAGCTGTCTGCTCTGTTGACCCAGGAAGTACTCTGAAAAGCAAAGCTTATAATGCAGACCATAACTGTAATTCCATTTGGATATACGGTGGTTAATGGTTGAAATCTATGAAGAGACTGTTAGAAGACACCATTGTACAAACTTTAAAGCCTAACCCCTGAATAATGTTTTTTAGACTTTATGCATGTTAACCACTAAGAATAAACATAAACACAGAATAGTTCAACAGCAGTGAGTCACCGCTGATGGAAACTTTCATTTGCTGAAATGACAGAAAGGATTCTCATATTCTGCAAAGCTTCAGCAAGGTCTCTGATACTCAAATCAGCTGAACTGCAAAACTGTTAATGGTTGCATTAAGTAAAGCTGCCAAAAATCTCTAGCAAAACAGCAAGTGTGCAAACTTGTGGTCAGGGGTTCTATCTGAGAACAAGAAGATACTTGTTACAGATAATGTGTCAGCATCACCAAATAGAGACGCAACATGATCCTACTCTTCATGTTTACAAAGTAGAGGGTTTGTTGAGTTTAGATTTTAAAATCACCATTAGTAGTTGTCCTTGTCATGCAAAGGGGCACTTCTAGAGGGTGTATTTGTATGGGGGCAATCCACATGACATGTGCCAAAACCAGCATGGTCTCATGCACACATTACTTATAAAATATAGACAGTGCGATGAAAAAGGAGACAACATTCATGCAAAACTGAAGACTGCATTATATGAGGGATAGGAAATTAGAGGTGAAGATTGCTGTGGTGTGCAGGACAGAAAGAGGATTTGAGGGTGAGAGGAAGCAGAGAGGAAGCAGAGAGACAAGGGAAAAAGAACCAACTCATCAGCATCACCAAACGGCTGTGTCTTCATGTTTGTATGGAGCTTTTTCTTCTTAAAGGAGGCATGCACACTAGTTGTGGATTAGTCACCTCAAGTCAAGCATAACACAGAATATGATTTAAGTTTGCTCAGTCTTGACCTATGGTTCAGAAAAAAACGACTGTAATGCCATGGTCTTATGAACTTGTTTCTATACAGCATTCTTTTACATCTTCCAATACCATTTAATTGAGCATTATATTCATTTAGGACTATCCTGCATGTCCGTGCAGATTCAGGATCCATACAGAATAAGCTTGTGTGACCTTCCTCAAGCTTTTTTATTCCCCATAACAATACAAATACACAAATCTTCAAAGCTAAATATCCCACAGTGAACTTGAGGATTTTGGGGTCACCCGCTCTGCTGGTTTATAATCCTGTCTTTACATTAAAACATTATTAAAACCCAGAATTGCTTTGGCTGATGGTGCAGAATAACAGAGAGGACAAATCAGATGGGTCACAAAAGACAAGCAAAAGAACAAATAAATAATCTGGGAAGACAACATACTGGACAGAGCGGAGGTATGTCAGACTGACTAGCTATTTAACTTTCACACAACCAATACAAGCATTTTTTGTCATAATTGTTTTAGAGTTATTTATATGCCCCATGACATCACATGAATTATAAGCCACGTTATACTCCTCATTTCTAAGTACTGTACACTCCGTCTTTTCCTAATAACGGCAGGTGGCAAAAGCAGTTTACTGTGATGGCAATAGAGGATATTGCGCTTTATTTATTTAACCTTTATCTAAGCAGGTAAAAGCCAAATAAGATTTAAAACCTCTTTTGCAAAAGCAACCTAACCAGGAGGCAGCAGAATTTTACAGAAAAACAAAACAACTCTAACAGTCATACAATAAATAGAAGAGAAATAAGGAAATATCAGCAAGATTTAAACAGTGTACCATCTGACTTAAAAAATGACAAAGTCCAATGTTTCCCAGTGCCTTAGCTCTATGAATTCCAACAAAGCTGTCAACCGGGATCGGGTCTGGCAATTTCAATGTAGCATACAATGAGCTCCATGCAGAGGGGGCAGCAAATTGTAATGCCTTTTAGGCTATTCCAAGATAGGAAGAGCTCCATAAATAAAAGTCAACCAATGAGTGCATCTTCTCGCAGACAGGGATGACCACACAGCTTTTTTAGACAAAGTGATGGACCCGATTTCTGCATCAGTGACAAACTTCAAAGCACAATGATACACATGTATAATTAAATAGAAAAGTAATGAAGCATATTTGTGGTAGTGGCATTTCACTTCAGTGGGGAAATCAATGAAAAATCTTTAATGCACATCTGCAAAGTGAACCTAAGGCAGGTGGACACAACGTTACAGATCAAAAGACGAGCTGATATCTAAACTGTACGCAAGAAAGAAGCCCTCTGCTAAACCTTAAAATGTCCTGTATACTTTTTGAGTAATGATGCATTTCCAGATAAACACATGAGGGTGACCATATCAGCAGAATTACCCTACTTAAGCAAGGGCACTCTGTCCCATGTTCAAATATATCCTTCACAGAGCCTATTTTCAAGCATCATAAAACTTCTCTGCAAAAACTAGAAAAAAAACATAGTGTACTGTAAACTGTGCAGTGAGTTTCATATTCTAAGTTGAGCTAAAGCAAGTAGAAAGAATAGCAGTGGCTCTTTATTACACCCCCTAAAGCCTGTTCTTTAGCTGAAGAAAAATTGAACAGCTTTGTCAACAACACGCATGCTGATCGTTGAGGCCACACCGCCGCCGCTGCTCGGGGAACAGCAGCACATTCAAAAAAGTGGAGAGGCAGCACTTTTTAGTCTGTATCAGCTGACAGCACCGGGAGAGTGAAAGATAGACGCTTTCCATGCGCCACACAGGGGCTGGAAACTGTGTAATGCAGATCCAGTACAAATACAAACTGATACAAATATTTTCGTAACATTGTGGACTTTGAATGTTACAGGAGTATCACATATAAGAAAGGCAGGCTACGTCACCGAGGACGTAAAATAATGCAATCGGACGACAAATCTGCGAAACCTGGATACAGCAGCAGCAGCATCATCATGCTGCAGCACTGAAGCATGGGGATCTGTAACGCCTGAAGTGCAATACGGATCAAACTCTTGACTTCAGCCGTAGAAGTGCATCCGCACTCTTGTGAAGTGTTCTGCCGTATGCATCCAATACAACAAAAAAGTTAAGAACATAACTGTGTTCCGCAGTCTCTGCTCAAATCATCCACACACAAAGGCATCGTTGCATCCAAGTGGTGATAAACAAATCAAGACAGGCTCATGATTTATTCAGAACAAGCACGTGGAGGTTCTTACCGGCGTTTTTATCACCCATGTCCCTTGGCTGTGCAGAAGTTGGAGCTGCTGCCGACGTAGGCTGAGGGAATGCGTTTGGAGCCGATGCGCGCTCGTTTCTTCAGCTGGGACAGCCGAGCAAAGAGGAGGCAAGTTTTTTTTTTTCTTCAGTCGTCTCAACTAAGTAATGAGATGCAAAATGAGCTCCTCGTGGGACCCCCGCTGGCACACGCTGCAGCCACACCGGATGCAGAGCCCTTGTGTCTGTGAGCTGGCGCTGCTCAGCCCTGTGGTGTTTGTGAGTGTTTCTGAGGCAGGTGGAGTGAGGGCTCAGGTAAAGGAAGAGGGAGGGGTCGGGCGATGTGTGTGTGTGTGTGTGTGTGTGTGTGTGTGTGTGTGTGTGTGTGTGTGTGTGTGTGGAGGAAGGATGCTGGGTGTGCAACGTGTCTTGATGCAGGAGTAAAGTAAATGTTTTTGTCAGGGGTGTACTTTCAATTTTGTGCTGAAACAAAGTAAACAGAACAGCACTTTAATTTCTCCTCCAGTGCTCCCTACATTTTTACTGATACTCATGCAGAGCAGCTGCACCACACTTTTCCATTTTGAAGATAACCCTTTTGTGGTTTCATTTAAATTAATACCAAACCATTGATCTATTATTGAATAAAACCAATGCTCTTTTTCTTATTCGAAATTCCTGCACTTGGTAGTGGTGTGTGATACTGCAAAATTTTGTATCAACTTCCAAGTAAATATAGGGCCAGTATCGCCTATATCAATACAAACACCAATATTTTTTACATAGAAAATAACTGTGTTTAATTTAATCAAAAATATCACACAACCCCGGAAACACATTTTTCTGTTCATAAATGAAACTTAATAATTATTTTTCCAACCAGAAAATATTAATGTGCTTTAATTTTTCTGCTTTATTGTAAAACAGTACATTTGAATGTTAATTGTTATCAACAATTATTATGTTTTAGATTGGAACAGAATATAATGTACTTTTTTAATTCAGAGTCACAGCAGCAAGACAAGGAAGTACAGAGTGCAAAAAAAATTAAAATGAATGAACCTCAAAATAGTAACGACAGGCTTTACCGAGAGAACTAAAAATTAAAGAATGGGTGAAAAAAGAAGACCAAAGACAGGGCTGCTGAAACAAGCTCCTATTTGTGCAGCCCTTAGCAATGAGAAAGAAGCATTTTAGCATTTAATGTATAATTTTGATCAAACAGCTTGCTCAGGTTAACTGTTACAGAAACGTGACAACATTTAGGGAAATCGGCCATATACTGATCATTTTAAGTACCAATCTCATCACGCAAGTATTGATCGATCCTGACACCAATGTTGGTATTGATGTATTGATATTTCAGAACAATCCACCCACCACCAGCATTTGGTGTAGTTCATTCAGCTAATCAAAACTACATTTTAAACTAAACAAGGATTATTAAAATCTCTGGATACAATGAACCACAGCATATTCAAAAAACTAAATCCAACAAACAAACTTTTTCTTTTTGGGAAGTTTGGTATATGCAAGGTGCTGTGATTTCCCATGTTTCCTTTCAAATTTTTTCACAATTTGTCATTTTTTCCCCATTAAATATACTCCACTTTAAGCCCACATTGCAAACTCTGTTCTCAAACACCTACTGACCATACTCTTTGACATGTTGTGTTACTGTAAGCAAAGGCTGATGATATTTTGCTGAGATACATACATTTTTAATGAATGTATCACAGATCAATAGTCGTGTCCTGAGTGTCTGTCTTGTTATTGTGCCTGTTATTTGATTAGACTGCAGTAAAATAAGGAAACGCACATTGTGTTCAGAAAACACGTAGAGTGGTGCATTTACAATGAGCTAGCTGATTCTGTGTTTGTTCAAAAAGCTCTCGAGGAAGTTGCAGGTTGCAGTGTTATACAGTCATATCAGTGTAAAGTACAAAGGCAGAAATGTAAACAAAGATACAATGTGCAGCTCTCATGTTTGTTCAAGTGCATGTGCTGTTGGACCTCCTCATTTAAAATTAACATCACAACCGTCCAATTCTTACAAGAATGAAATCACACACTGAGTACCAGGTCTCACAACCCATGCAGGAAAAAGCAGGAAAGGAGTTAACAGTGTTGTATAATTTCTCTCTGGTCAATTGATCAGTGTATCAGAAACTCTCTGTCAGCACTCTGATGGGACGCTATGATAACAGCTAGAGTTTCATCTGGTGGTATAAAAAGACTGTGCTGCTGGTATAAGATGTTTCTAGCCTTTGGGCTGAAATAGAAGCCTCAAGGCCGAATGATGTTCAGCACCATGCGTCTGCTCATTGATCCAGATCAGGGCACAAATACAGGAAACAATCAACAGGGTTACTCTATGCTTAACTCTTTTGAGACATAGTTGCAGTTAGATAAATGAAAGCTGTCCTTTAATAATGACATATTCTCATTATGGACATCACTTCCTGTCATGTGACCAAAGCCCTGCTACCCCACTGTCGATACAGGCGAATCCAGACTGGCGTCAGTTCACAGCAGATCGATAAGAGGACCTGAAAGAGGACACCTCTGCTGCATTGATCAGAAAGGAGCCTATAGTCCTCTACAGCCTATCAGAGCTGAATGTGTGTGCGCATGTGTGTGAGAGTGAAAATGAGGGGTTGTGTATTTGCAGCCTGGTGCAGCATTGTGGGTGGCTTTTTTTTTTTTTACCCAAATCTAACAGCTTCCGCTTCTCTCCTGCTGCCTCTTAAATATTTATGATTCTTACCCTTCTTTACGCCAGCCGCCTCCTTCTTCCTATATTACTACTTGGCCTCTCCACCTCAATCCACCCTGTGCTCACTCTTATCACTGTCACCCCTCCTCTACTCTCTTCACCCCTCCGCTCTCTCCTCTCCCACATCTCCCCTTCCTCCCTTGCCCCAGACCGGCACCCATAGGATATCATCTAACTTGGCAATGTGTCCTTGGGTCCTTACTGTGGCAAAGGCATACTGCGGTCCTTTCTTTGTACACTCAAACCTCTACAACACCCATTTATTATGTAATTTTCTTGCAGAAGTGTGCGGTTGCATCATAAAGTCCCATGGGATGCATTGTCTGCCACAGTTAAGATTAATTACCCTCCTATTCCTAAACTGCTTTTATTATTTTCTAGCTCTTTTACAGTGTTTTTCAGTGCAGTACTGGTCTAAGATTGAGTGTCCCAGTATTTCCAGTGCAGATGTTACTGTATTGGAGGTGAGCCCTAGTTACTCTGCAGACACTGCAGTGCAGCCTTCTCCCTGTAAATTCTACCTTCCTCACCTATTTCTGGAGTTGCTGGCAAGCATGGGAGAAGTTTGTGGACTTGTACAGATGCCAATAGCAACACTGAGGGCCATCAATTCTGTTTAGCGACTGACCAGGTCTTCTTCACTTTTTCTTTCTACAAGTGTACTTAGTAAGTATTTAATTAAAAGCAAATGAAAAGTTCTTGAAATCATTATTTACTCATTAACTGTCATGGCCTTTGATTTATTCCCCCGTCTTTTGACGCTTCTTGATTTATTTCCTACCTATTTATTTCCTTTGGGAGTCAGTTTTTAAGTTAAGAATGTATAGCTGTGCTTTTAGCTTTTCAGAAGAACATTTACCAAGAAAATGCTATTTCATTTAACAACATTCTTCTTATTTGGTCATATAAAATGATTCTTTTTATTGTCACTATTTTATGTCATCATTAATGCATTAAAGCAAAATTGAAACATTGTCCTCTGAAATGCCATCTTATGGGCGCAAATATAAGATAAATGTGTTCAAAGAATGAGTTAGCCACAGTTATCTCAAAATTGTAGTTTATTTCATTTCTTTACCCCACTATGTTTTCTTCATCACTTTCAAACACTATAACTATGCCAAAAAGACCTCTTACATTTGTCGAATCTGTAGTCTTAAACCCCACTAGAGAGAAGTGAAGAGCTGAATTGCACAGCGAACAAAGGAAATAACAATAGATGTAGAGAAAAAGTATTGAGTATTTTTGCAGGGTTAAAATTTAAAGTGTTAAATGTACACTGCCTGGCCACAAAAAAAAGTCAAAACCAAATAATTTATTTCCACCCAGTGTTGCATTCATTTTTCACCAAGATCTTGTATTGATGATTTGAGGATCTGACCAAAGCCTTCTCCAGCACATCCCAAATATTCTCAATGGGGTTAAGGTATGGACTCTGTGGTGGCCAATCCATGTGTGAAAAAGATGTCTCATGCTCCCTGAACCACTCTTTCACAATTTGAGCCAGATGAATACTTGCATTGTCATCTTGGAATATGCCTGTGCCCTTATGGAAGAAAAAAAATCCCTTGATGGAATAACCTGGTCATTCAGTATATTCAGGTATGGTCAGCTGACCTCATTCTTTGGGCATGTAATGCTGCTGAACCTTGACCTGACCAACTGCACCAACTCCAAATCATAGCACTGCCCCCACAGGCTTGTAGAGTAGGCACTAGGCATGATGCGTGCATCATCACAGTTTTGTTTTTTTTTTTTCAACCACATATCTTTGTGGAAAAGGATGGTTCCCAACTATCTTTCCGGTTTTTAATAATATGTTGGATGGTTCTTAACCCAATTTTAGTCGTTTTAGTGGTCTCCTTAGATTGTTTTGCTGAAAATTTCCCTTCTTAACCGAATAACATCTTTTCCATGACCACAGGATGTGTCTTTTGCCATGGTTGTTTAAGAAATGAGAACTTACTCATTGCATCAGCAGGGGTTAAAAACTTGTTCTCAATTCTCAAAACGTAGTCTTCGTCAAACAGGCGCTCTTTCGTGGCACTCAGAAGACGGAGCTTTGAGATAGGCCCCTGAACGCAGCTCCAGTTGCTTCAGTTCAGCAGTGGGCGGGGCTTCATTGAGGAGGTCATCACAAACATGGCGTGGAGAGGATGTGTAATGAAATGGGCCAAAACAGAGTTCATTACAACCACAAACATTTCTTCACGAACGTCCAGGTGAGAAAATATGCTACAGTTAAAGGGTCGCAAGTCTGTGAAGTGGATTAAGAGAAACAGGACGCGTGTTTTCCCCTCAACGAGCAGTGTGTTGTTACCTAACTGTCATTGCACAGAAATCAACGAGGAGCGAGAAACAGCTGTGTTTTCTGCAGTTTTCGTTAAAATACATGAAAACCAAGCGTTTCGCTATGTGTGTATTTCACTGATTGGAGATCAAAATTGTTTGATTATCCTTACATGACTCAATGTCACGCCCCTCCCACTCGTTATGTACGCTGGTTCGTCACCAGTCTGAAATACATGAAGAGTAGACCTGTATTATGATTCTCCCCAGGAAGAAACAACTAACACCGATGTACTCAAAATTGCGTTGTCACCACGGTAGTCACTTATCTTCGAAGTCTGCATGGAATATAGCAGCAATAAGCATGTAATTCAATTTACATTGATTTGTGAATAGGGGAGAGTGGGATAAAATGAGCCATTTGCTGTCCTCTAGGCAAGGGAAAGTTATACAGCAGTAAAACAAAAACGTTGCCCTTTATTTCAGGATGTTTCTGATCTTTACAAATGTTAGGAATGTGTCCATAACAAAAGTCAATGAAAACATGGTTTGCTTTAAAAAAAAAAAGAAGATGAAGAAGATGAAGAAGAAGAAGAAGAAGAAGAAGAAGAAGGCTGTCTTTTGGCACCACTTGCCCCAGCCAAGAGGTCAGAGGTTAAATGTAGCCTCTTGGGAGTAAATTGACCAATTACCTGTTCCATTTTAAAGTATTCCAAAGGAAACTTCAGGTTAGGTTTAACAATGTTGCTATTGACAAAAACAAAAAAGTCTGTATCTTGGCTTAAATATGAGGCTTGACTTTTGATTCTCGATTTGGCCTCCTTTACACTCAGCACCTGACGACTCCACCTTCAGATTGGGCACCAAGGGACATGGCAGGTGTTAGTGTAAGAGAATTTAAGATCAAAGTATGCTTGTAACATCAACCACACCACATTATTAGATGAGAACAGAAAACTCAAAGATTTAAGTTTTACTCATGGGTGAATGAACAAAGTAATAGATTAGGAGAAATAGCATAACTTTTCACTAAAAGTCTTGTCATGTTAAGTTTGTTAGATGTCCAAGTTATTAACTGTAAAGCCCTAGCCTACAGAGAAACTGTTTAGCTTTGGAGGGTAGTCCCAGGAACTTGTTCTTGACTCCATCTGACAGGGTTTACACCACTCTCCACCAGTTGAAACACTTGCTCAATTTACCCCAAGGCTATTGGTTCACTTTACCCCACAGCCACCATTTTGGGAAAGATGACCAAACTTAGCAATTATGACCAACCTTTAGCTGAAGAGTTTGCAAGGTTTATATGCTGTGAAATCATCAACACATACAATATAAATTTTTAGACCTGGATAAATTTGCTTTAATTTAACAGTTATTATTGCTCAGAGTATGTTAGCTCGAACAAGCATAAATGGATATATAAATATTTTTTGTCAATAAAACACACTTAATGCATTACAACTTGCTTCTCTCAACCAGAGTGATAGCAAAATGGAAAGTGCTTGCAGAATTTATGGTTATATGACAAAAAATGTTACCATTACCTGGTTGCATGGGGTGGGTCATCTTACCCACTGGTATATCTTACCCCACTCTCCCCTACATTTTCCTCACTACAATAACGTACAAGATTTCCAGCTGGTCTTCAGTAAAGAAGTTTCAGATCATGAAAGCTGTCAACCTGTCACTTAGTTTTGCATACGTCCTGCTGTGTATGTTTACCCTTTCTGGTCTTTGCAGACTTGTCCCCCACAAACAGCAAAGATGCGGTTTTCGCAGGGAAGCTAAAAGACCAGAAACAAAGAAAGGAAGTGCCACCCACGAAACAAAGGCTTCACCATCTGAGGCAGCAGCACCTGGACCCCCACCACCTCCTCCTCCTCCAAGAGTCCCCAGGCCTAAACTGTTCAAACCTCTGATGTTTACAGTTGGGGTAGGTCTTCTAATGAAGCTAGAAAACAGATGCATTCACATACCATTTGGGTTGAGTTGGGTTGGGTTGTTGTCTGACTCCATGTTAGTTTACAGGCTGTTCCTTTGGGGCGGCGGCCATTCTGCAATATGAGACCTTGAAGTCCCAAGTTCAATCAGCAAAAGAAAAAGAGGGGTCAGAAGAATTATTAAAGGTGAAGTTTGAATTACATTTCTCCTGCACTGCTGACAGCTATCTTAACATATGCAACTCAAAATGTCTCACCAGGGCTCCCAGGACATGGCATACTGGCATGAGTGGTGGAATCAGCTGACCAGTTTCCAGAGACAGATCATTCTCTTGATGTCCACAGTGGATGACTTCTGGAGCAGCCTTTCAGAGGGACAAAAGACAGTCACAGGTAACTTGTCTTGTGTCATTTTGAGTGGAAAAAAAAGCTGTGCATGGACAGTTGTACTGTGTCCAAATTAACTCTTTACGTCTTTATAGTCAGGAACCTTCCTACTAACTGTTTTCCAGGTATCATCGCTTTGAATGCTGTGATTCTATGTTGCTGGCGGATTCCATCAATGCAAAGAAGCATGATTAAGTACTTCACGTCCAACCCAGCCTCCAGTAAGAAGACCTGTTCAACATTTTTTCAAAGAGAAATAAATAATACATAGCACTTACCCAAGGACAGTGAGGGCCAGCATTTTCTTGCAAATGTAGCACTTGCAGCTGAACCACCTTGCTTTTTTTCCCTCTCCCCAACAAGAAACACGCTGCCTCCCCATGGTCTTGTCTTCATTCAGCCACTACTCCATCATCCACATGGTTGCCAACATGTATGTTCTGTGGACATTCTCCTCAGGGATAGTTTCTCTTCTGGGAAGGGAGCAGTTTCTTGCAGTATACATGTCTGCTGGTGAGTCATTGAATTCAAGTTAAGTTTACGCACAGATCTCTATCACAAATTATTTAAACCAATGTGTATTTTCAGGTGTGATTTCTACTATGGTTAGCTACATGTGCAAAACAGCCACTGGACGTCTCTATCCATCATTAGGAGCAGTAAGATAGTTACTCAAAGCTTCATTTAGTTTAAAAAAATGAAAGTGTAACTCTGCCGGTCTTTTCATCTATCTTTTCTGTCTGATCCATAGTCCGGTGCTGTCATGGCAGTACTGGCAGCAGTCTGTGTGAAGGTGCCAGAGGCCAAACTAGGCATTATCTTTCTCCCCATGGTCACTTTCACTGCAGGAAATGTGAGTGATGCATTGTTTGAATACATGAGGTTGATGTATGTATGGTTATATCTTGTTTTTGATATACAAACCTTTGAAGTGGAGTGCAGATTGAAATAGTCTGATAAAATACACATAAAATAGTACTGACATTCAGGTATTGTGTCTTGCTGCAGGTAGGTGATGTAAATCAGTGCATGAACAAAACAGACAGAGTCCATCATGTGTGTGTGAATGTGTAAGTGTGCATGAAAGAATGCATGGTAGAGTGATAGTTGTAACAGATTAAGTGAAGATATTGTGCGTAACTTCAAATCTGTCCTTAGGCTCTGAAGGCAATTATTGCCATGGATACAGCAGGGCTCATTCTGGGATGGCGGCTGTTTGATCACGCAGCTCACCTTGGAGGAGCCCTCTTTGGAATGTGAGTGACTGGTATTTAACAATGGGAAGAATAGCACTGTGTATCAACAAGGAGATTGAATATGGGGCTTGAACACGACAATTACAAGAAACACCGAAAATTTAGTAGTATTTTAGGTTTGAGGTTCGAAGTTGTTCAAAGAATTCTTGTGCTTTTGGTTAGATCACATAATCGATTGAGGTGTTGATTTTTTAGGATCTTTTCAGTTCATGCTTGTACAATAGGTGCAGCTTATAGCAGGTTGTTTCTCGTTGTTGTCTGCCAATATGAGCCAGTCTCACTATGTATGTATTACACTCAGTGTGTTCATTTACTATTATGTGCTGATATAGGAACTATTTTTCAACAACAAAACTTTAAGTGCTTGATAACAAAGTTATAGGATAAAAGACAAAAGAAGGAATGGGTGAAAAATAAACAGTTTGCCCAGCAGATGGCGCCCTGCCTCCAGTATTTCATGGAACAGTTCACCTTTCTGTGATTGGACCAAAAAGAATTATTGGTTGGGCTCTTGAACTAATTTCAGTACAAAATAACCACCAGATTATAGCCAGTTTAACCACAAAATGAATTTTCTAGTCGAAACTTGAGATGGTTTGTGTAAGCTTTCAATTATATGCTCTTGGGCTATAAATGTAGCTTTGCGGTATCTTGTCCAACATTTGGTACCTTCAGCATTCTCCTTCTATCTTGTCCTACAGATGGTATGTAGCATATGGTCACAAACTGATATGGAGGAAGAGGGAGCCTCTTGTCAAGCTGTGGCATGACATGCGTTCTTCAGGCAGTGGTGGAACCAGGCCAGGAGGTGGACCTGGGGTCAGCGGTGCTGGACCTGGACCTCGATGAGACTCCTGCTTGGTCTCTGTGACCCTTTAATAAATGATTTGAGGCCCACAGTTATCTCAGGACATGCACAGACATTTTTAACACCAATTCAGTTTTTATCATTGAAGAAATATTTTTTCATTAAGATTTGGTCATAAGCCTAGGCTAGTTTGATGGTATGTGGGGGAATTAAATTGAAATGAATTACACTTTGTGTTACAGTCCTGATGTTTATTGTGTACACTGTCACTTCAAGGACCTCCATGTTAAGAAACAATACTGTATATCCTCACCATCCTACCTCTTAAGACTCTCAAAAAATCAGTACAGTTCTCTTGTTGGGTTTTCTTGTTTTTTTTGTGCTGATACAGTTGTTGAGGCTTACACAGAAAAAAGAGCTGTGTGCAGATTAAATTCAGTGATAAGATTATTTACTGAATTCAAAACAGTTTACAGTCCTAGGGACTGGTTTCATGTTACTATTAAAGCTGGAGTTTTACCAGTGAGAGTTAAGTGTGTTTTTACTTATATTTATATTCAAAGTGTTTACCTTGGTAGTTTAGACAAGAGGGAATGACTTTAGAGTACTTTAAGAAGGATTTCGGTCAAAACCGGCTCGAAGGTATTGCAAACAGAATGGATCCATCTTGAATAGACGAGGAAGACTCTTTAAGAAAGGTCATTTCAAACTATGGGGGAACAACCCAAAATGGATAATTTGAAAGAAGTTCACAGTTTAACCGATGTGTCAGAAATTTTGCTTAGTAACACAACAAAGTTTGCTTTTGCAAATATCTGGGCTACACATTGCCTCCTGGATTCAGCCCACTTACCAAATTCCTCTGTCAGTAAGCCAGTCTTCAAATAATAAACACAATCTATATAGCAATGAATTCATCTGCATGCCATTTGAGCAAAGAAGAAATGTGCTTCCTTTATTATTTCACACAAAGACATGACAGTTAGGTAAACTATAGACAAATAAATGCATTTAAAAACTATTTATTGCATGTGTAGTGTTGCACTGAAAGATTGTCAAGTCAGGTGTAAAAAACAGATAATTTATGGTAGTACCACACTTTGGTTAGGGTTGTTTTTGGCACACTGCTTTATATATATATATATATATATATATATATATATATATATATATATATATATATATATATATTTTGTGTAATTTGTTATGCAAAAAATTAACTCAAAATGTAACAGTCTGTAAACTAGTGCGAAACAGTAAAAAAAAAAAAAAGAACATAAACACACCCGTATTATCAGTGTTTTGAGTCACATTACCTGCACATGAGTGTAACTCATAGACATTGTTTTTCACTATCATTATTATACATACTTGTTGACATTATTTTCTCTTATTGTTCCAGTAATTGCACTTAGATTCACTGAGAGTTATAAACCCTGTAGTCTAAAGTAGCTTTGGTAACTATAGATGGTTTAACTTTTCAAATATGGACGATTCATCAGACTGTATCAAGTGTCCTGTGAATATGATATTATAACCTGTGAACGTGATTATAAATCTAATCTTCATCCTTAACAGGTTAACTTAAATTAATCAAACATTGACTAACCAGACTGCAACCCGAGTACGTCAACTTTCATTTCAAGAAAAGCAAGCAGTGTGGCAGCTCCTCAGCTTCGAATCTTGTGGTTTGCATAGCTTGGAAAGCCAAACTGAGACACCATCAGGTTGGAAAAACAGAGTGGCATGGAGCCATAGATCTGTGTCAGCCTGTTCAGACAGTAGGATCTCTGAAGGAGGTGTTCAGGACGATGCCACATCCCCTGGTATCCACTGCTGGCCTCCTTTTCCAAGTTGCGGAGGTCTACAGGCTTGACAAATACCCCAGAGGGTTTGTTGTAGCTGCCTGAGGACTTTGATTGCTTCCTCAAATGTAGTGCTACGGCGAAATTCATGGCAATGTCATCACAGTTTTGTGTTTCATCCACCAGTGCATGCACTGCTTTAGGTTGCTCCTGGAAGAGCTGCAGGTAGCGTCGGTGGAAGAAGGCTGCACCAATCAACACCATGGAGTATCTGCAGAGAATGGATTGAATTAAAAAATGCATTTTAAATGAATGTTTAACTAATCTAAACAAACATCTTACAATATATTGAATCTGTGATGATTTTTGAGACAAAACACTTGACTCACACGTCACCTCCGCCCTTTTCAGGGTCCTGAAGTTCAAAGCTGCCATAACTGTACACCCCACTTGGTGTTGAGACATGCTTCCGTGGAACAAATCCTACAATCCGGTCTGGAAATTGCTGTAGATGGATTAGAACAAATTACATTGTATTTTATGTTGCGGCTGCCGATGGCAATCAATTCCTGTGTTTGTGTTCATTTGAGTTACCTTCCAAACAGAGAAGGCGAAGCTGACGTCAGGAACACTGACCAGGGTGTCATCATCCAGCATTAGAACAGCTGACAAACAAAGCAAATGTTTAACTCATGACCATAAATAAATAAATAATAAAAATGATTAAACTTGATGATCAGGATACTTTTTTCTTTCATACTGTTATTTTCATTATCAGGCCAATCCTGAGCTAATAGACAAACTGACCATCAGTGTCAAGCTCAGAGAATGGTTGCAGTCTGTTGCGCATCTTATTGCTTGTTTGCTCCTTGAAGACCACGGGGACTGGGTGAGGTCCCAAAGACTCCCATAACTTCATTGGTGTCTGCTCCCCAATGTTGTTCCAGACAATGATAATCTGGTGAAGATGAGGTACTGCCTGGTAATGATTCAGGAGTTTGAGCAAAACATCTGTGCGGTTGTAAGTTTGGATTACAATGGTAAACCTCTGCTCCTCCTCTGTGTGGACATCATGGTGGACCTCTGCAGGTTTCTCCTTTTGGGTTGCTGCCCGGCGCAACACTCCCAGAACACCAAGGCCACCTGTGTCCTCAGGAGGGGGCAGCAGAGCTGTCAGGGCAGCACCGACCAGGAAGAGCAGCAGGATTGGCCAAATTAAATAGGTTCTCCTGGGTAACCTGCAGCAACTGGGTAACCTACAACACAAGAGGTAAACACAAATAACGGACATGGCAAAGCACTGTGCCTTGCAAGTGAAACTATGCCAAAACACCAGGTTTTAGATAATCTCACATAAACCTGGTTTAAGACAGGTTATCAGAAAGGCTGAATAATTAACGAAAACACTCTGATTGCGGTTATCTTTCCTCAAGATGTGGTTGCGATTTCCATTGCAATTATTTTTACAACTACGAACATATAACTTCACAAAGAAGAGCAGTTTTGATTCCTATGGCA